>PVJA010013759.1:20534-48953 GCA_004027025.1 Myocastor coypus | reverse complement strand
GGGCGCAGGGGCTTACCCGCAGCGGGTGCGCAGGCTCAGCTCCCAGCGGTGGGGTTTGGGCTGGGCTGGGACAGGAAGTTCTTGCAGTTCTTTCTATTTCTATGAGATCCATTTTTTAGATTACACATACGATAGCATGTGCTATTTATCTTTCTTTGCCTGGCTTATTTCAAGTAACACTTTCACCTCTGGTTTAGCCACTTTTTTTTTTTTTTTCCACAAATGACAGGATTTCCGTTTTTGTGTGTGACTGAAGAATATTTCATTGTATATATGTACCATAATTCCTTAGCTATTCATCTATAGTAGTTTGATTTCATATCATGGCTATAGTGAATAATACAGCAATAAATGAAATGCAGATGTCTCTTCCACATAATACATATACCCAGTTCTGGTGCTGCTGAATTGTACAGTGCTTTTTTGGGTGGGGGAGGAGGGACTGGGGTTCGAACTCAGGACCCTGCACTTGCCAGGCAGGCATTTATGTCATGTAGCTATCTCCCCAGCCCACATGCAATTCTATTTTTAATATGTTTTAATCTCCACACTGTTTTCCATAATGTTATACTCAATTATTCTCACAACAGTTTCTCTACATCCTTGTCAATGCTTACATTTTTTCTCTTTTTGATAATAGCTACTCTAATAGGTGTGAGGTGATAATCTCATTATAGTGTTAATTTGCTTTTCCCTGATTAGTGATGGTGAAAATTTTTCACCTACCTTTTGGCTGAATGTCTTCTTTTGAGAAGTGTCTATTCAAGTCTTTTGCTGGGTGATTCTCTTACTGTTGAACTGAGTTCCCTGCACGTTTTGGATACTAACTCAGTATACAAATACCTTGGAAGCATTTTCTCCATTCTCTAGGGTATTTTTTTGTTGACTTTTATTTTAATGTGCAGAAGTCTTTAGCTTGATGTAATCTTATTTTGCTATTTTTTACTTTTGTTGCCTATGTTTTTAGGATCATATCCAATAAATCATTGTTCAGATTAGTTTTATGTAGCTTTATCCTATCTCTTTTTTCAAATAGTTGCATCTTTTAGGGTCTTATATTTGTCTTTAATTCATTTTGAGTTGATACGAGGATGTAATTTCATTCTTCTGCAAATGAGTGTCCAGTTTCCCCAGCATCGTTCCCTGAGGGACTTTCCACATTTCATGTTCTTAGCATTTTTCTTTTAATTTTAAGAACAATATTTTATTTATTTATTTGGTACATGGTCTCACTACACAGCTCAGACTTATAGTGATCCTCCTGTCTCAGCCTCCCCAGCACTAGGATTACAGGCATGCACCACAATGCCTGGTTTCAGTGGCCAGCTTGGAGCAAGGCCAGCATGGCATGAGGTACCAGAGATCAAACTCTGTTTTTTTGTGCTTGCCAGGCAGGTGCTTAGACTATGTTCTTGGCAATTCTGAGAAAAATTATTTGGCTGTAAGTGCAAGGGCTCTCTATTCTCCTCTATCAGTGTCTGGTTTTGTTATAATTCCATGATGTTCTGGCCAATATAGCATTGTAATTTATATTTTGGAATCCAGCAGTACAATCCCCCCAGCTTTGTCCATTTTGCCCAGCACTTGGTTTGGTTATTCAAGGTCTTTTGTGTTTCCATAAGAATTTTAGGTGTGGACCAATTACTTACCAATCACTTATTTTCTACTAAAACAAGCATTTCTCCTTTTTTATATCCAACAAGAAAAAAAAAAAAAAAAAAAAAACTTACGGCTGTATGATCACTCCACTGCCAGGATCCTTGCAAATATGGACTTCTTTTATTCAAACCTATCCATAGCCAACGCTGGACACTATGTAAAAAGAAAGTATAAAATGATCTGAGAGTGATGCTTGATAAAAATATCTAGCATTCACATGTTTAAAGTGTTTCAGACACATACACTATTGGAAAAGTATAGAAAAAATATCATAATTTTTTTTTAATGTATTTGGTACAGAGTCTCACTATGCAGCTTGGACTCATAGTGATCCTCCTGTTTTCAGCCTCCCAATGATGGGATTACAGGTATATCCCACAACATTCAGTCTCAGTGGCCAGTTCAGCATGCCTGGGGCCGGCCTGGGACAACATGTGAGGCCAGGGATCAAATCCCAGTCCCTGTGCTTGCCTAAGAATGAGCTTGGCAGCCGGGCGTGGTGGCTCAGGCCTATAATCCCAGCACTTGGGAGGCTGAGGCAGGAGGATTGGTGCGAGTTCGAGACTAGCCTGGGCTACAAAAGTGAGCTCAAGGCCAGCCTCAACTGCATAGCAAGACCCTGTCTCAAAAAGGCAAAAAAAAAAAAAAAAAAAAAGAATGAGCTTGGTGTGCTGAGCTACCTCACTGGCCCCATACTTTTTGAGACTATGTATGAAAGATGAAGTGTAGTGTTTTGAACTTTAAGAGAAAAAACATTGTGATTATTCCAAAACTTTTGCTGCTGTTTGAATACTAGTTGATGTTCTCAGATAGAGTCAAATATAATGACTTTTTTTCTTTTAAATATTTATTTATTTATTTATTTGGTATAGGGTCTGCCTATACAACTGAAACTCCTAGTGATCCTCCTATCTCAGTCATACACCTGGACTCAGTGGTCTGCTCAGTGCTCCTGGGGGGTGGAGCTGGTATGGCTTGTGGTACCAGGGATCAAACCTCGGTTCTTGTGTTTGCCAGGCAGGCACTTAGAATGCTGAGCTATCTCCCTGGCCCTACAATGACATTTTAAAAAAATACTTGTTTTAAACAGTACTGAATTTCTTTTCCTTAAAATGCCAAACAAAAAGATTAAAATGAAGTTTAACTTCTGCTGCCTCATTAAGATGAAAGTGAACAATTAATCTAGTATTTTTTAGAAACCAAAGAAATACACTAGAGATACGTAATAAAAAATTAGTTAAATTTAACACTGATAAGTATTATACTTTTATTTTCAAGACATTGAGCTATGTCAAAGAAAAGACACAAAGAAAGTAAGAACTAACATCTAACTCTCAAATGGAACATAAAGTAGTCATGGAGGCAAGATATATAAACAGAAAATATACATTAAGACCATTCATATGTGCTTTCAAATGAGTTATATAAACTTTAAGTGCTATAAGAGTTAAGAGAAGGGAGAAGTTATTGTGAACTTCAGTGAGTAAGGAAAAATCTCGTAAGGTGGGAAGAGAGAAGACAGTTAACAGGAAGTGGTTAATATTTCTTTCTAGTTAAGATCTGGGCTCTTAACACATTCCAGTGTTTGGAATGGTCTACAGGAGGAGGGACAGACATCCCAAGGAAGAAGATGTACACAGAGATAGGCACGTACATTCAAATGATCCCATCTCAAATAAACATACGTTCTACCCAGGGAGATACGTACAGTATAAAGAGAAGTTATATAAATGTAAATATTTTTTTTTGTTTTTGATTCTATTTGAAAAATTTCTAAGATAAATTACACATTTTAGGCCTTAATGAGTACCTTAGTTATATGCCATATCCTTTAACCTGCTTTTGGCACAAAGTATCAGTGACACACAGACCAGTGTATGTGTGTACATGCATATGTAAATACCATAGCAATATAATAAATATCAAATAAATATTGGAGAAGAGAAAGAATTAACATCTAAAAGTAGTCCCTATTGTCAAGGTCAATAGAGTATATAGAATGTATAATTACAAGATTACTGGGAATCAATAAGCCTGCATATTTATACAATTTTTTTCTAGTCAATCAAAAATAGAGAAATCTAAATTGTAAACATCTTACTTTCTACTGAAATAGTTGCTTAATCTCTTTTCTTTGTTCAACATTAATTCATATTCTAATAATCAATAAATACTTTTTTATCTTTTCAATCTCTAGTTTTCTAACTTTTTGCAATGGGATAGGACCACTATTCTCCTTTGATTTTTATTATAATACTGTTCCCTTTTACCAAGAAACTACCAAGTTGTAGGCTTCAGATAAATTCTGTGGAAATAATTAAGTCCAATTTAAATTGAATAGCCATAAGAGGACCTTGCTGGTTAAGTCCTTAACTAATCAGAGCTCTCTTAAGGCTTCTGAATGACTCAGTATTGGATTTTCCATCTGCAGGTCTAGGTAACTGTCATGGGCAGCTTGAGTATAGCCAGATGGCTAAAATAAAGAGATTAAGTTTTTTTGCTCATCCTTAGTGATACAACTCTATTTCTCCCCAATATTTGTACATAATATATTTGGGCCTAAAGACTTGGTATAGACTTTCGTTTTTTTCCTAAAGTCAGCATTAACTATTTCACCTTCTTTACGCAATCAACAATACGATGGGCAGATGATCAATGGCTGTCTGTGCCAGCATTCCAGAGGCTCCCGGGCAGCCTTTGCAGAGGTGACCCCCACTCTTCTTAGACACTGGAGCTCCACTCCTCCATCTCTTCCCAACAATGGCCTACATGCTCTCCCACTTACAAACTTTTCTGAGTTAAGCTTTTTGCTGGTTCCTTTGCTGTGTCCCAGAAGACAGTTACTCAGAAAAAAGTTTGCCCAACTGTCCAGAATATCTAGTTCCATTACTATGTGAGATTGAATTTCATTTCAACCCAGAAATTTATCTTTCAATTTCAATTTATGCGATTTACTAATGTGTCATTAATTGGTACATATGTGTACAGTCACAGGTGCAAAATATTTCCTTTTCCTCACTACTAAGGATAGAATAGAGGGTACTGCACAAGTGTGGCAAGTGTGATGCCCACGGTTTAAGGGCAACATGTTATGAACTATATAATTTTTTCCAAATTTAGCCTGCCAGGTAGATAAAGGCCAGAACAAATTTGAAATCACATTAACAATTACCTTCTAAGTAGATTTTTAAAAACTAGGAGGAATAATATGTATCTGATCAGAACTGGGTAATCGAGTCAAATTGAAATTTTTTCCTTATACATTTCTTCTACTGTAAGTACTAAGCATATAGTTTTAAGGTTATTAGGTTAAAAATAAATAGGTGTAAAAATATATTAAAATTTAAATTTTCTATCAAGTGTCTTGCTGTATCCGGTTGCTAAGGAAAACAGTATTTCAGCCACACTCCCCTATAAATACTATTTGATGAGGGTGCTTAATCTGCAAAGCCTTAGATTTATAGCTAAATCCATTCACGCCACTTCACAGGAGGCAATGTACACAGCAGCAATGGCATTGTAAACAAGGCTTTCTTCTCTAATCCTACCACTATTTTCATTCTACAATGGCTTCCCCCATTGGGCTGCCATTAAGAGTCGCAAAGATCTTAGCGTCTTAATGACTTGGTGCACCAGGACTCCTTTTCACTGAAATACAAATAGAGATGTGGAACCTAGATTGTGAGAAGCAGAGCGGTAATCTGATCTAACTCCGAGGCATGCAATTCACAGTGTGGGTGGGCAATGAACTTCTTGCTGAGAAAGGTCAATTCCTGCAATAAAAGCCAGAGCTTTCAAGAAGAAAGCCTTAGAGTCATTTTCTAACAGAAATGGTTTGGCTTCCTTCCTTTCCTTTAAACCATGGTTACAATTTTTGCTTTAGAATATGTTCTAAAAGCAGCATAGGCAAATGAGCTCCTTATTTATGGAGCACTTATTAGGCAGACAGCACAGTCTGCCTAATATGTTGTCAGCTGTTGGTTTAGAGTCTAAGTAAAACATGGCTCCTTGACTGAAGAGCTTATGGAGATTTGTTAGGTTTTCTTCTCTGCGTTTTTTTTTTGTTGTTGTTGTTGTTTTACAAATTTGATATGCATTAATTTTGTGATTTGAAAAAAAGTGAAACATTGTACAGTTGGTGGGCAAGATATTAAAAAGCTTTTTCACAGCAAAAGAAATCACCAACAGAATGAAAAGGCAACCCACAGAGTGGGAAAAATTTTAGCCAACTGTCTCTCAGACAAAAGACATATTTACAATGTATAAAGAATTGAAAAAAAACCAAACAAAACAGACCTCCCAAGTTTAAAGATCCAATCTAAAAATGGGCATCTGAGATGAATACGCACTTCTCAGAGGAAGAAATAAAAGTGCAAATATTTATACGAAAAAACATTTGATATCACTGGTCATTTTAGAGATGCAGAACAACACTTAGGTTCCCACTTACCCTAGAAAGAATGGCTATTATGAAGAAACCAACCACTAGCAAATACTGGAGGTGTGTGGAGGAAAAGGAACCCATCTACACTGTTGCTGGGAGAAGAGACTGGTGCAACCACTGTGGAAATTAATATGGAGATTCTTCAAAATCTAGGGTTAGAGGTCCCATTCAATCCAGTTATTCCCCCTTCTAGGTATCTTTCTGGAAGAATTAAAAATCATACCATAGCAATGCATGTGCACCCATGTTTATAGCAACACAATATGTAACAGCTAAATCTTGGAAATAATCCAAATGCTCATTAACCAAGGAATGAATAAAAAAGATGTACTTTTGCATGATGGAGTACTATTCAGCCATAAATAAGGATGAACCTGAGATACTTCTAGGTAAATGGATGTACCCTGAGACCATACTCTTTAGTGAAATAAATGGGGAACAATGTACAAAGATCACATTGTCTCCCTGATATGAGAAATTGAAAAAGTAAGGACCAAAACGTATTGTGAAACAGGAAAAAAACTATCCAAAAGGAAAAAAGAGCAGGACATGGGGTGGGGGAAAGGGGAAAGGAAGAAAGGGAAAAGATATTAAACCAAAAGGATATAATGTCAATAGTACTTTGCAAGCAGGGTGGGAAAGAGGAGTTGAAGGGAGGAAGAGACCTGGGAAAAAGGAATTAAAATATACCATGTGCAAGTGTGATTCCCTATGATGAGTATGATCATTATGTATTTCTAAACTGTGCCAATGCACTTAATTTAAAATTAAAAATGGCTTTAATCCCAGCTCTTTGGAGGCTGTAAACAGGCGGATCACTATGAGTCCGATCTAGTAGTGAGACCCTGAACACCCTGTAGACCCTTCCATTAAAAAAAGGAAAGAAATCTAGGGCTGAGGAGATAGCTCAGTAGAATAAGTGCTTGCTTGGAAAACGCAGGGTCCTGAATTCAGTCCTTGGTACTGCAAAAAGGAAGGAAGGAAGGAAGGAAGGAAGGAAGGAAGGAAGGAAGGAAGGAAGGAAGAGAGAGAGAAAGAAAAAAGAAAGAAAGAAAAAAAGAAAGAAAGAAAGAAAGTGGAAAGGAATTACTAAATGCTAACTATCATTGTAGCTGGGAATTAAGTTTGGGGAAGATTTTAATTTTTCTCACTATGCATTTTTATATTTTCCAAGTGTTATTATCAGTTTTTGAGTGGGAGGGGGTAAATTGGTGTGGTAAATAATAAATAAACAAATCAAGAAGAGTTCTTTGATTACTTTTTACTTTAGTTTTGTTTCCTAGTCTAATCCAGTCTGTACACAGAGGTTCGTAATGATCATTTCTGTCCACTGTGCTCTCCAACATTTCTCTTAATTGGTTCTCACAACTATTCCCAACTGTGTTGTTTAATACCCATCTGTAGTTCCCTGTTCCAACCAGTTACTAATATCTTGCCTTGAATCTAGTGAGTTATATCAATTTTTTTGTAGGAATCCTTTACGTAGACAGTGCGACACTGCCTGCTTCTGATCAACATGCACACTTCGGGGAGGATGTGCCACGTTTTAAAAAGGTCATGCCCCAAACTGTGATCCACAGCGACCTCAAACACTGCAGTAACTAGCCTCTGCTGAATGTCAGAAATAGGTTTTTATCACCAAAATCAGCAGCTGCCTAATCAGCATTAGGTTAGAAATGGGCTCTCATTAGTGAAATTTAAATTATTTAAGAAACAAGGATTAGCTATTTAGAGATATTCTTTCTTTTCACAAAAGCGTTTTAGGTTCTTATGAGTCTAACAGACTATACTTTTAGAAATGGCACCTGAGCCTTGATCCCTAGTGTTTCCAGTAACTGATTCAGGAATTGTGACAGCCTGATGCCAGCGATAATGGAAGCACACTGCTGCCCCTGGTGCATTGCTGTACTTGCCTCAAATCAACCTGCAGGGAACATCAAAAAGGACAGAGTGTAGGGTGTGGTCAAGCTTATAGAATGGCTCCTGAGAAATGTTCTGTACCTGCTTCAGTGAATGTGTAATAAGTCTTTGCACGCATAGAAAGATTTTGTATGAATTTTGTGCTCCTTATGACCTACTCTGAGGGAACAGGGAACATTTATCCTGAGAAAAACCCATGAGCTAATGTACCCAAATGGACTCAGGTCAGTATGCAATGAAAATTTGTTTTTAATTTCTAATGCAATAATATGAAGTCTAGACTACTAGAAATTCTACAAGATGTGAATATTTATGGGACCCAGGTATTGTGTTTCATATCAGATTCCCAGTACACTATACTTTCTCTAAGGAGAAAAATACGGTAGTCATTTTGATAAAGTAAACTTGGGGAATGTGGAAATTTTCAAAATCTTATCTCCCAGCAATAACAACCACTACCTTTTCTTGATGAGTTTTTGTAGTCTCATTCTAGTTTCAGTAGTGTACAATCTACCTTCTGTCCACATAATATGTTACAAATATGTACAATTATAGTTTTGCTTTATCTTAATGAATAAGGGATATATTTTTAAAAAAGATCAGTAGTGATGGTAATAGGGATTCTTACTTCTTTCTGACTTTAATTGGATTGCATTAATAACATTTCATTATTAATTATATTATGGTTACTGATTTGAGCTATTCTATTTCTAATTTACTAAGAATTTACAGATACATAACTATATTCATTAAATACATTAGCTGTAAGATAGAGTTACATGTTAACCCAAAAATGAATAATGGATCCCATCATGTATAGTTTCAGCACTTACTACGGTTATCACATGATATTGGTGATTTCCCACCTAAATCAAAATGGGATAAGCAATAATATAAACAAGTGAAGTGGGTCAGGAAGCAGGTAGAAGCCAGGCATGATGGCGCACGCCTGCAATCCCAGTGCTCAGAAGGCTGAGGTGGGAGGATCACTGAAGTTTAAGCGCAGCCTGACTATACAGTACATTCAAGGACAGCCTCAACTCAACAGCCTGGTGAGACCCTGTCTCTGAAAAACAAAAACAAGGATAGATAGGAACCATGGCCAATTGAAGGCTGAAGTCCACCTTGGTTGGGCAGCAGCTACTCAGCACTCACTTATATGCTGTAATATGAAAATGTTGTCAGTTATTTTAATATTCAGAGATAGATTTTTATCAAAAGTTCTCAGTTTTTATCTTAGCCTCCCAGAGTTCTGTGTTTACAAAGGAAAACAAAAGGAGCTCCTGATAGCTCTTGTATGTAAGAGTTCTCCACGTTGCAGGACTGCAAAACACTAAGTAGTCTTTTTGGTAACTTGAATACTCAGAAGACATCAAATTTACCTTAGAAGCTCTCATTCTAGAATTGTTACCTGAACTGTTCCTTTAATAAGTGAAGAAATTCCTTTATTTCATTCACATGACTGAAGCTAGGAAGGTGTGCTCCAAGTGCCTGGCAGAATCTTTCAGCTTCTTCCCAGTTCCTTTTTCTCATAACTCTTTCTATATGAAATACCTTAACAAAACAGAAAGTTGATTTGTTTTCTGTAGTAATCATAAATCATAGTTTTAAGGCAAATGATAGTCAATTGCATGTACCCTTAGAACCATTTCTTATAGGCATAATAATGGTAACAGTAAATGCATATCTAGACTTAGACATAGGTATGTCCCACTCAAAGTGTCATGGAAAGCCAGCACAGGTGTCCCACAGTTTTTACACGGATGGGATTCTGTTATGGTTGATACACCATGTCAGTTTGAGAGGTCTTGCAGCTCAAGTAAGTAACTCAGAAGTTCTACACAGTAGGATGTGAAGGTCCTGCCCTAGGGTGGCTGTTTAGGCTCCAGGATGTTGTAATGGTTGATTCATTGTGTCAACTTGAGAAGTTTAGAAGTTTAAGCAGGGATCCCAGATCCTTACTCTGTAAACATCCTTAGCTTTCCCAAGAGGAGGACATGGAGATGGCATGAGTGTTACTCCAGTCCCAGGGCAGACAGCCTGCATACAATGTAAGGTTGGGGGTAAGCAGCTTGCCCTCATTTTTACTCTGCCTGTTTTTGGAGTTCTACAGCCATGAACTGTTGACCCTCAGCCATACCACCTTGCCTTGGAGCCATGATTATGGACTGAAACCTCCACAAACTGTAAGCTAAGTAAACTTTTTTCTCTTTAATTTGGGCATTGGGTATTTTGTCTCAGCAATAAGAAAAACGTAACTAAGACATATTCTGAAGCTAGACTGGGGAAATGCTCCAGCAAATCACCATATTTTCATGTATTTCTAAGACCTCTGAAGATAAAGTGAACTCTATCCAAGGTTGTAATTCTTTTTTTTTTTTTTTCTTTTTGAGACAGGGTCTCACTTTGCAGTTGAGGCTGGCCTTGAGCTCACTTTTGTAGCCCAGGCTGGTCTCGAACTCACACCAATCCTCCTGCCTCAGCCTCCCGAGTCCTGGGATTACAGGCGTGAGCCACCACGCCTGGCCAAGGTTGTAATTCTTATATATGAATGCTTTGAAAGTAGATATCTTCAAAGAAATATGCTAATTACATAATTCTGAACATAAGATAGGGACAGCCGCACAAAACTAGAACTATTTTTGGATGAAGAAAATCAAAGAGCAGTCTGTGTTAGTGTATAACATGAATAGAAAGAAGAGGAAGAAGGAGGAGGAGGAAAAGGAGAAGAAGGAGAAGGAGAAGAAGAAGGAGAAGAGGAAAAAGAAGAGGAACTATTGGTTCTGATTCTTCCATTCCTTGTAATTCACATTCTCACCTTGGCCTTTTGGTAGGTGGAGTAGGTGGAGTAAACATTTCTGTGTCTTGTTGTAGAGTTTGACTTAGCTTGGAAATAGAAAAAACAATGGAGGAAAGACAAGATATATATACTAGGATACAAGAGAGATAATTCCATTAAGTAGTTGATGAGAAAGATGATGTGATCAGTTGGATACTAGTAGAAGTAAAAGTCAGCAATGCCTGTATTTATTATGAGAAACACAAGCTGCCAGCACGTATTGCAATGCATGCCTATAATCACAGAACCCTGGGAGGTTGAGGCAGGGGGATTTTAAGTAACAGCTCAGCCTGGGAAATTTAGCAATTTAGTGGGGCCTGCCTTAAGATAAAAAATAAAAAAGCTGGAAATACAGTTTAGTGTGAAGGCTTTGTTTCAATGTATAGCAACTCATCAAAACAGAACAAGACAGGCCAGGGATTCAGCTTAGTGGTTTAGTGCTTGCCTGGCAAATGTGAGGTCATGAATTTGATTCCCAGTCAAAAAAAAAAAAAAAACAAAAAAAAAAGACAAACTCCTTAGCAACTGGACCCTCAGCACAAGACTTTGCATAAATAGAATTCAATTCACAGCATGGACCCCAATCAAGAGGCTCTGCAGTGGATAAATAGTTGGCCATCAAACACAGTCAGACCCAAGTTGGCCTAGAGATCTGTGAACTCAATGCTCAATAACATTGCTCCTGAGATTTGGAGTGGTATCTAATGGTCCGTAGTGGGACTTACTGAATGCTACTAACTCCAAATTACATTTTTTTTTTTTTTTTTTTTTGCATAGTAAGAAACAATGACACTTTGAATTTGGCAGTAAGCACTAGAGGGACATGAGAATCACACGCATGGTGTCAGCATGACACGCAGCTCATCCAGCTTCTCAGAAGAAAAAACCCTGGAGAAGCCACTTCTGGCTCAGGTTCTGCTCTTGTAAGTGGCACATATGCAAGCATGGGGCTGGGCTGCTTGGCCTAGGAAGTGCCTGATGTGCTTTCTGCCAAGGAACGGTCCCGAACACTTTTTAGGTTATTTAGACTATAGGAGGAGCACACTTTATACAAGGACACAACTAGAACAGCAGAAAGACAACTCTACTGGAAGACTGAACTAGAATGTTACTTTACCTTATAGCAAGAAAGACTGGAGGGGAAACTATGCCAGCCTTCATGACAGGGGACCTCAGGCTTGGGGGCTGCTTCCTTAGGTTCCAGGGATCCACTCATTTTCTTGCAGATTGAAAGTGCTCTGAAGGTTCTACAGTCCTTCACTTCCCACCTGCCAAGAGCCTGTCCAGTAGACATAGCCACACACCCACCTGAAGTTGCTAGGATTGAATTGGAAAATTCCATTAGAAATTAAAACTTCAAAATGAAGTTTCTACATTTTTTGGTGTATAATGCTCTTTATTTGAGCAAGAGAGAGAATATACAAAACAATGGAGGAAAGAGAAAAAATAAATGTGTTGCTCAGAATGATGATAAGTATCATAAAAAAGTGTTTATATGTGTCAGATACTTTCTAAAAGGACAAGTTAATCCTTTGAACAATCTATAGGGTGTATTCTGTTGACAGAACTGAGATACAGTGAAAGATAAGTGACTTGGCCAAAATACACTATTAGTAATCTATTTATCTTGGATTTGAAGTAATCTGCTTCAAGGACAGTGAATCCCAAATCCTCATGCTGTTCAGGATGGTGGTACAGATTAATGTAATAACACTGAACAGTTTTTTAAGCAATATAGGAAACTTCAAAACTCTCCTACATTCAATTCCAAAAGTTCCTATTTCCATATATCACACAGCCTGTAGGGGCAGAATTCAAGAAGAGTTGCACAGTCTAGAAAGTAATGAGGACAACTCATACCCTACTAAATAGAGAAGCTGTATGGTCTTGCATCTTACATTTACATGGGGTAGAATGAGGAACAAAAAATGAGAAAAACAGTGCCATGACACCCTGGAAGGGCATGCTGATTTCCTCCATTCTGTTTGCCTTTCCAAGGCTTGCTCAGGATAGCCAAGTTGACTAAAGCTAGGAATTATAATGGCAAAGAGAGTTCAGGGACAGTCTTTTTGACTATCAGACTGAGGGAATAGTCATGATAACTACTTCCGGAGCACCTCTCCAAGAATGGGATGTACCCATCAAGAATGTAACATTTACTCTAAAGTCATTGATTAAATCTAAAATATAGGTCCAAGAAAACATAGAAATACAGAATTTGTTTCATCTGTTGCAAAATTTCTAATTTAAGTGATATTTAATCAAGATTAGC
Source organism: Myocastor coypus (assembly GCA_004027025.1). Taxonomy (NCBI): domain Eukaryota; kingdom Metazoa; phylum Chordata; class Mammalia; order Rodentia; family Myocastoridae; genus Myocastor; species Myocastor coypus. Next base: position 35,819 of record PVJA010013759.1, on the reverse strand, counting down.
ATTGGTAGCCTCTATCTTTTATAGCTGATTTTGTTTTTTTAATATCATCCATGTTGATAAACATGAGCCTGTGCACAAGACTGGCCAGTATACCTATTTCAAATGCTAGATTCAGTTATAAGATTAATATTCCCATTTCATGTTATAGAAAATGATCAGATGGTCACATTAGGCTAACACATGGAAATGTAATTTGAAAGGTGCAAAGCTTAATGCTGTAAAACTTTTGCTTTACTTAAAGCTAAAGTCCTCTAACATTTATTGGCTTGGAAATTAAGAAATCTGAATTTTACCAACTCAATACCCAGATGAACTCTACTGGATAAACATCTTTCTAAATTTCTATTTTCTCAACTCTAAAATTACAAAGGGCTTCTGAGGCTCTTTTAGTGTCAAGGCTATGGCAAACTGTGATTAACACTTCATGCTGCTTGGAGAAAGATGACCTTTACAGTAAACATTACCTACAATATACTGACTTCTTAATGAGAATAGGAGGGAAAAAATCAATTTTGGAGATTGAAGAAACAGAGAAATGAAATTGTAGAGCATGTCACAAGAAGCTTCTAGATTCTGTGTAAGACTAAACATAGAAAAAGACTAACAAGCTCACACTAGTAATCTGGCCCTGGGATCATAGATGATGGTTTTTGGAGAACTGTGTTACCTAACTTCTTTTACTGGTTAATCCCAAGGATTTAATAAGGAAGACTGAGTCAGCCCTTCTATTTATGGCTTTGTAGGCTCCCATCCCGAAGATCACTGATTCATTCACATTGCAAAAGCAAGTGAAGAACTGGGAGGAATATTGTGTTTCACTAGTCACTATTTACTACTTTAAACGTTCAGATACTCACCTGGCTGAAGGAAATTCCAGTTGGAAAAAGTTACAGCTTGCTTTATTCCACCAGCTGTTGCCCAACTGTATTCTCCATGGGAGTCTACATCTCTCAGGCCAGTCCAAAAGTATCTTTGTTGAGATTTATCATACTTTTTCATCATATCATTGAGGTATTCTTGTTCGAATCTATAAAAGAAGAATCAAATTGACGAAGGTCTCAGAATCATGAAATAGCCTATAGATACCCTGTTTTTCCTAGGGAGATTCAGAGTTAAACCAGGTTTTGTGATGTATGCCTATAATCTCAATCTCAGCACTCTAAATTTTTTGTATCAGGAAGCTCACAACCTTATGCTTTCCAGGCATGCACTGTGTCACTGAACTATATCCCTGGCCGAGCAATCTGGGAGGCTGAGGCAAGGTTACAAGATTTAAGCTTTGCCTGGGCAATTTATTCACTTAGCAAGACTCTGTCTCAAAAATCAGCTGGGGATGTATTTATGAAGGTGCTGCATTCTCCCCAGCACTGCAAAAACAAGACAAAACAAAACATCCTTCAGAGTTAAAAGTTTATGAGTACACATTTATTGATGGTCATACCTGCTAGTGATAGTCAGATTGCAGTTCGTTCCAAAAGGGACCGCATCCTTGTAAATCTTGTAACAGGTTTCTCCATGTCTCGTCCAGCCCTAAACCAGAGGAGAAATATTGTCATACTTGGTGATGTCTCTCTCCAACAAGGAAGTTTCTGTTACATTGATAATGTCTTACAAGTTGTGGGACCTGGGCAGAGAGTCAGTGTGTTTCACATTTTATAAGGGTAGGATGCAGCTTCATAGCTGACCTCCACATATCTAAGAGCCTGTGTCAGACAAAAGTAGGCCTAAATCTCTTTAGCCTGAGTGCCTGCCTCACCATAAATTGCATAGCTATTGGCTGAGTTATTTTGAACAGGAATATTATCGGGTGGAGGAGGTAAAGACAGCAGCATTGCGTATAGTCATAATTTATACTTTTATAGAAATTCACAAATACGTAAGTCTTTTGCCATCTGTAATACTGGCAATCCACTGAGATTTCCTTGAGCAGAGCTAGTGATTTCTTCTGTTTTCTAATTCGGAATTATTTATATTTCAATAACTACCATGTTTCTAGCCAAGAAGATATAATTCTATTTAGGAAAATTTAAAGGGATTTTACATACCTCATCTAGAGGACACATCTTATCAGCCTTTGTATCATCCATTTTTTCTCCTTTTTTCTTACATACATATTTGAGTTTCTCTTCACATGATTGGACTTTCCACTGACCTAGCTTTTAAAAGAGAAAAAAGTGTCTTCTCACAAAAGAAATGATTTGCCGTATGTTTAGAACTTAACTCACAAAACTACGAAGCGATGGGGAGAGAAAGTTGTGGGTGACCAGCTCTTATCTTACAACGAAGCCACAGTGTGGATGATCATTTTCTCGTAAGCACAACAATGAAAACCCTGAAAGACACATAGTCCAGAGACTGAAGAGGTGCCAGACCTTTGCCACACGGTATTCTAGTTTCTCTACAACAAGGCCAAAGCCCATCCACAGGCATGTCAAGTAATTTTCCTGTCTCAGCTTTCTCATGTGCTAAGGATGATGGTTGTAAGAACTACCCTTCAAGAATCCTACTATCAGCAGTTTTTTTTTTTTTTTTTTTAATGTTAACTCTTATGTCAGGCTAAGCTTCAGAGTTCTCTCTTTCAAATTAAAATTAGCTTTACTTCATTGGCTCAGTCACTTTCTCGCAACAGACTTTTAATAGATAAACTGTGACATGAGTCAACTCTGAACACTAGACGCCACCTGGGTGAAGCCTTTGGTTCACTCTTGCCCATGTCACTCTCTTCCATTTTTGGTACTATTCTAAAGTATCTTTTCATATCTGTTCTAAAGATCTTGTTAGTGCATATTTGTGAGTACACATGATATATTTGATCATTCATTCCTCCTCCATCTTCTGTTCCCCCTTTCCCCATCCCTCCCCCATCCTCCTCCTTTTCTCTGATCGTCTCTCTTCTACTTTCATGTGTTATGCTCTCCTTCTCTCCTCCCAAGCTTTCTCTTAGAAGAATCGTGCTATTTGACTTTCTGAGTCTGGCTTAATTTTCTTAAAACAATGAATTCCCATTCTAGCCATTTTCCTGCATTAATATGATTTTATTTTTCTTTATATTCAGATAACATTCTATTGTGTACATCTACCACATTTTCTGCATCATTCAACCATTAGTGGGCACCAAGGCTGTTTTCATAGCTTAGCTATTATGAGCTGAGCTGCAATAAGCACGCGAATATTGATTTTAATTCTTCTGAGAGTATAGATGGATCAAATGGCAGCTCCATATTTTTAGATCTTTTTGTGGAACTTCCATACTGTTGTTGATAATGGCTGTTCTCTTGTCTACTTTTTTGGTGCTGGGATAAGATACTCAATACACACAAGTTAAAGAAGAAGTTTACTTTAGCTCACAATTTGTAGAGTTTAGCTGGTTCCAAACTTTCGCAGCATGTTAGAGGGCACGACAGGCAGGAAGCAGCAGTCCTCCTTTCTCCTTTCATTTTGTCTGGGCTACAAGCCTGCTGGCTGGTGTCATCCACACCTGGGGTGGGTCTTCCCTCCTGAATAACTACGTTACTCACATCCAGAACTATGCTAAATAGAGCAGCAAACTAATCCAGTATCATACACCCATGATCCAGTCATCCCCCAAAGCTTTACCTATTAGTATCTGACATTTTACCTTATCTTTGGCGGTCATCTAGATAGAAACCACAACAGCTAATTTATATTCTACCAGAAGTGTAGAAGCATTCCTTTTCCCTAATATTCTGGTCAGCATTTTTTTCTTTGTGTTCTTGATGGTAGGCATTCTAATTGAGGTGAGACACAATCTCAATGTAGTTTTGGCATTTATTTCCTGATGGCTAAAGATGCTGAACATTTTGTCATACATTTATCAGCTATTTGTAGTTCTTTCTAGAAATACAGTTACTTCTGTTCATTTGCCCATTTGTGATTTATATTTTGGTGTTAATTTTTTGAATTTCCATATCTTTGGAATATTATTTCTCTGCAGGTAGAGTCACTAGCAAGGATTCTGTCCCATTCTGTGGGGTGTCTCTTCATTCTGTTGACTGTGTGGAAGCTTTTTAATTTGATGTAATCTTATCCTTTGATTCTTGCTGTTATTTTTTGTGCAATTGGAGTCCTTTTCAGGAAGTCTTTGTGCCTATGATTGGTTGCCCTATGTTTTCTTTTAAGAATTTCACAGCATAGATCTTCTATTTGTTTTTGATCCATTTTGAATTGATTTTTGTAGAATATGAGAAATAAGGATTTGGTTTCAGTCTTTTACCTATGGCAGATTACCTTTTAAATAGATTAACACTTTCCCAAATAAATCTTTACTACTGATATGTATTATATTATTGCTTCCACTTGAGTCTCTGAAGATATCTATGTGACACAGCCAGCCTCTGAATCAAGTAGAAAAGGAGTCCATAAGAAGGCAATAAAAAAAGAAAGTGATAAAAAAATTAGGGTGCTGATGTCCTTTTTGCTTAGGTGACAACCTATTTTGAGCTGCTAAATGAAGTATGTTCAACCTACAGGAGAAGGGTATTTTTCCAAACAAATTTAGTCCTAATTTTTAAATTAAAATATTTAAATATTATTATTTAAAACTGTGACCTTAATCATGGTGGTCAGATTGATTCACTAGGGGATGCATGGGAAAGCATACGTTCCAATGTGCTGGGGCCGGCCATAGGCATGTGATCGTGGGGACTACAATGGCTCCTGGCCACTTCTGGTTTGGTTTTCTTCCTCTACTCTCTGGTTCCTTATTGACATGAGGTGAGAAGCTTTTCTTCACCATCCTACATGGTGTTTCTGCTACAGAGCCAGCTGACCATGGGCGGAAATCTTGGAAAACATGAGTTAAAGTAAAATATTTTCTCTTTTAATGTGATTGTGCCAGGCAATTTGTCCTAGCAAGGAAAAGTGACTAATGTAAAAGTTAAGTATCAAATAAATATCCTTTCATTTAATTCTCAAAGAAGGATTAATGTACAACTTGAATATGAAAATATGGGACCTAACAGGTTGACTTGTGGCTACCTGCCAAATATCAGACTGCTGACAGAAATATAGACAACAACTCTGATCCTGAGAGAAAACAGGTGATTTAGAACCAGTCTGCACAAGAATGTGAGTTTCTTTTTTCTTTCTTTCTTTCTTTCTTTCTTTCTTTCTTTCTTTCTTTCTTTCTTTCTTTCTTTCTTTCTCTTTTTGAGGCAGGGTCTCACTATGCAGTTCAGGCTGGCCTTGAGCTCACTTTTTGTAGTCCAGGTTGGTCTCGAACTTCTGCCTTAGCCTCCCAAGTGTTGGGACTACTGGCGTGTGCCACCATGGCCTAGCTAATGTGAGTTTTGGGCTGGGGAAATAGCTCAGTAGAATAAGTGCTTCCCTGGCAAGCACAGGGTCCTAAGTTCAATCCCTAGTACCACAAAAAAGTGACTTTTAAAGAGATTCTCTCTCTCCCCCCCCCCATTTCAGACAAAGCAAATTGCCTTAGACAGGAAGTGAATTATTTAGTCAAGAGTTGCTTTTATGTACTCATTTTTTTCAGTAGCTATCAGAAAAATGCCAATCTGCAGGGCTCTTTTTATTTTCTTTCTTAGCTTACACATAAATATTTTATCCAAAGTAATCTTAATATTATCATTGAGGATAACCGTAAGACTGTAAATAGGGCACAGGATGTTTTGTACCTCTCCTGAGTAGGAAACACAGTTGGGTGTCTTATTGTAGGGAACTTGTGGCTCATTTTCATCCCAGTATGTCAGAGTAACTTCAGTATTATCTGACCAGCGAAACAAAGTTGGTATATTTATGCTCTTAAGGCCTGTCCATATTTCTTCTTGGGCACCTACAAGAAAAATGTATTATTTTATTTGGCTTTACTGAATTGCTTTCTTGAACATGTATATTGTTACAGAGTTTTTCCTTCTGATATGGGTCTGGGAATGTTCATGGTATTCTTAATTAGCCTATTAATGTGTAGAGGAGGGAGGCAGGTTGGATATTGAAGGCTCTTCCTGGTACTGGTACTCAGAGAGGACACAGGACCCAGAGCTGGACTTAGGTTTCCAAGTGGGGTGTTCTTGGCCTCTGTGCAGATAAGCTCTGTTCTATGGAAAGTAGTGAAACTATAAATACAACCAGAGACATTCTTGTTAGAATAGAAATATTGTCCTCTGTTTTCCACGAGCAACTCCACTGCCTTCACAGAAATAATTAGCACCATCCCTGCACAAAACAGGTAGCTCCTATTACCTGTTATTATTAGAGAATCTTAGGAAGAGGGAATAACACCAACAGCTTAATAAAGTTTTCTTCACTGTTTTTAATTCTCCAATGATTAAAAAGTGAAATAGTTATCACTTAACTTAAAATGAATTTAGGGTCTAAGAAAAGGAAACCTGCCCAATTAACAGTTGCACTGTCAAAGTAGTAGCCATTAGGGCACATGTGGCTTTTTAAACCCAAAAATCATTTAATTAAAATTAAAAAGAAGGAGTAATTCTCTTTAACATTTCCTAAGCTGTATTTCAAGTACTCAAAAGCCACATGTGGCAGGTGGCCACTGAATCAGACAGGGCAGACAACAGGCCAGTTCCATCATCACAGAAAACCCTGCGGGACAGTGTTAATCTGCAGAATCACATTGTAGGCATTCATTCCTACTGCACATCTGAAAATAGGAATATTTTAAAATGTCTTAAGCCTCTCAAATAGGACGCTTTAAAAACTTACCTCCATTATGGAGTTTTGTGACAACCACCTCCACATCTGCTAACGAATGAATGCTGATGAGGTCACCACTGAAAGCTCTGCATTTTATTTGGGCCTCATCCCAGGAAGCACTTTCATTTACTAGTAGATAGCAAAATCCATTATTTGGCAGCCAGCCTGCATCACAGCGGGTATCTGAGTATGCCCAAACATCTAGAGGGAAAGCAGCAATTTATATTCAAGTAAAGACATTGCTATTTTGAATTTAAAAAATCGCAAATTTTTCTTTGCCGAATCATAAAGCTTCAGGAAAATGAGGCACCATAATGCCACATACTGGAGTGACATAAATTTACATTGTCCCTCATGTATACATGGCACTATAAGAGTTCCTGCAAGGATTCAGATAACGATGTGACCTTCCTGTGATACAGACCTGCTACACGGCTGGGCATGGATGGCTTAAAGGGCACAGGCACAATAAAGGGAGGCATTGCCCTTAGTTCTAATAGACGGAAGAAAGATGTGGGCTGAGCCAGCTGCTGACAAATCTTTTTCTGGGTTTGAGCTGTGTTAGACTCCCCTCCAGTCTCTGCCTTTGAGAGAATGATAATGAGGCTGACCCATCTCTCCTTGCATGATTAGGTCACCGGGCGACGTGCATTAATGCTCAGTACTGAGCAAAGGACAGGCAGAGATTTAAGGGACAGAGTAAGACACTTGTACAGTTCACAATGAAGAGACTGCAACAATGGAGAAAGGGCAAAGGGCGTCTCTGGATTTCTCTCCTCCTCTCCTGCTGGGCCCTCTGTCCTCATGAAACTGCTAGTTCTTCATTTTGACTATGATAAAACTCACAAATGAAGGTCTAACATTTCTAGGTTAAAGAAAAAGATCCAGGTGTAAAACCACACAAATACATTTACCCTTCTTAAAAAACTAGAAAATAGTTTGTTTATTCAGGCTTCACTCATTCAGAACTACTTTGAACAATTGTTCTCAGAAAACAGCATCTTAAAATTTTGGACAGCTTATTTTTTTACTAGAGGGTAAAATTCGGATTCATCTAGCCTCTCATACTTGTAAGATAACTAAATGAAATTTTAAATCCTGAACAGCATTTATTATTTCTACTATTTTAATAATCATAATAAAAGAACAAAGGGGAGAAATCATTCATAACTGAACTTCAAACAGTTCCATATTCTAGTCTTTGTCTCAATGAATAGTTATATTTATATGACTAAAGTGATAAACAGGCATATCATTTAGTTCAGCTCTTAGTGTTTTCCTGATGGCATAGTTATAATAAAGTCATGTTATTCAATCATGTGAAAACAATTTATGTAATAATTGCTACTTAATCTATTGTTGGTTGTTCTGCTTTATTTCATTTGTGCTCACTTCTCTATTATGTTTTTTGTTGTATGGGTTACATTTGGTTTACATTAGCTTGGAATATATGTGTTCCTTTTCACCTGTTATCTGAATACCTTATATCATTTATTCAATTTGACTTTTTTTTCTTAAAAAAAGTTTCTCTGAGCTCCTTTTCAGCTGACAAAAATTTGCGTTGTTTTTTCCCTTTCTCTCACAATTTTTTAAAGCAGGACTTTTAAAATCACCTCTTCCCTTTCACTATTGAGTCTGAGTTTTTCTTAAACTTTTTTTTTTTGCAGTACCAGGGATTGAACTCAAGACCTTCTGCTTGCCAGGCAAGTGCTTATTCTACTGAGCTATCTCCCTGGCCAGATTCTGAGTTTTTCTTATTCAGCAAAGATTTAATCAAATATCAAGCATACATCAGGCCCTGTGCCTGATTGTCTAGGTGCTCTTCTTTATTCTTGTGAAACATTCCTTAAACTTCCTTTCTCAAAAATTTCTGCTGCTCCTGTGTCTTTTCCAATGGTAAACTCCCCAGAAAATATCCTTCATGTACAAATTTTGTCCTGAGCTACTCAGTCTTTTTACCTGACTTCTCTGTACAAGGACTGAGGAGCTAGCAAAGGTGGACAGAGAAAGCTGGGTTTTATGGCCCAAGTGGCACAAATCCCTGGGGATACTCCTCTATGCATCACAGGTATGCGATACAGGCATGATGCCTGTCTTTACAGCAGCAGCTCTCAGACTCGAGCACGCATCAGGGGCACTCGGTAGTTTCTGATTCGGTAAATCACAGTGGACCCTGAGAAGCTGCATTTCTAGCAGGCGTAGGTGATGCTGATGTGCAAAGTTGATGTGTGCTCCAAGAACCACAGTGGGCTAGGGGAGAGACCAGACAGAGACACAGACATGGACAGACAGACAGACAGAAAGGGGCAGCCACCAGTGAGCAGAAATGGATCTCTTATCAAGAATACAGGATCTTATGTGCTTACTTGGTATTTTTCAGTTGATAATACCTAAGGACAGGGTCACAAGTGAAATGCTTTTTTGCACTGGCAGTATCAGGTCAAGGAAATGTGGAAGTAGGTATATGAAATGAATTTACTTGACTTCACAAAACTGCTATGCTAAGATTTTTCTGTACAGGGAAGTGAGGAAGATACCTGTTAATGCCACTGTATCATTCAGTGGTTTCTTGCAGACGTAGGGTAATTTAGCTTCACAGAAAGTCATCTGCCACAGTCCAGACTCAGCATCCATGCTTGCACAGCTCGATCCACCTATGTCAGGTGTGCTTGGCATATCTTAACAGGTAGGATTTTCAGAGTTGACAAAGGTTAGGCTTATGAAAAGTAGCTCATACTCACAATTTTCTACCTTATTGGAAACTCATAGTACACTTAATACTTAAAATTGAAATATATGAGCTTCAATAGACAATGTGTTTAAATCTTTCTTTATTCTAAATTACAAAAGGTAAGGGAAACATTCTGATATATCATATCTAATTTAAAATGTAAAGGCAAAAACAAATCTCTGTTTTCCAAGCAACTTAACACCTGTGGCCAGTAGCTCATAATGTGCAATTCTACAATAAATGTTTATAACGTGATGAAGATATTAAATTATGGTTCTGTCACATTCTCTAATACTTTTAAGCCTTCTGAACATAAATATTAAATTAAGGGCTGACAGTATACCTGAATGGTAGAGTGCTTGCTTAGCAGGTGCAAGGCTCTTGGTTTGATCCGCAGCATGTGTGTGTGTGTATGTGTGTGCATGCACACACATACACACACACACACACTATAAAGATTCTGTTTACTGAGATAATAAAAGTTTATTTTCTTTAAGAAAATTTATTTAGCTAAATGACATTAGTATTTCACATAGATAACTCTTTTCTTTCCTATATGTGCACAGAAATTTTTTTTTACTGAAATTAATGTGAATTTTATGATTTTTATTTGCCAGGCTGTATTTTTTAAAAGTTCCTCATTCTTCCCTTTGAGGAAAATGTTACTTTGGTTAAATATGGTTTCATTTATTTCATTCACCACACAATTTTCTTTTAAGTATTTATTTGAATAATGAAATATACCCATTATGCTGTCAGTAATTGAGTGACAAAGTAGGGAGACCTCAAGCTATAAAATTGAAGAATATTTCCACATTAGAGTTAAGCTGCACATGGAAAACAACATCAGTGGATCACAGTATGTCAAGTCACTAAATGACCCAGAGTGGTCTTGGCCATGTGGTGAAACTCATCCTGTTCTTACCTAAAATCAAGGGCTGGGAGTACAGGCCAAGGAGAAGTCTCAGCAGCCCATGGGGTGGTCAGCAGGTACCATAGTTAAGAATGGCTTAGGAATATTTTTTCTGACAAATATTTTTTTTACAGAAATTGTCAATACTTGAAATTTTTATAAGCTCTCAGTGACTGGGAAGCCCTTGTTTTTTTTACATCTTTTGCTCTGAGGAAACTACTTGGGGCAGGAGCATTACCAGGGTTCCAGTTCAGAAAGTTTGATGGCTTGTGGTCTGACCATTCCCAGCCTCTGGCAGAGTATAGCTGATTTAGTCCAATCCAGAAGTTTTTAGGAATATCTTCTTTTCCTGTAAGAGTTACAGTTTTTTACAAGTGACACAATAACCTATCATCTCAATAAGACCAACTTTCTACTAACTGCAAAAAGCAAAGCAACAGAAACAAATCAACTTCCAAAGTCCACACCTAAAGGCTATGATTACAAGCAGAAATCCCTGTAGTATGCTGAGTAGGCAACAAAGACAGGTGACACCGACAGACAACAGAACTTCAATTATTGAGAAACCCAAGTCTCACATGCTTGTTCAACTGTTTTACCATTAGCTTGTCTGCTTCCCTTTTCTCTAAGAAAGTAAAAACAGAATTTGTAGATTATTGTTTCATAATCTATTTTTAACTCTTTTGTACTAATTTGAAGATTATCAAAAGCAGTTTCTATTGTACATCTAGATTTTGAGAATCTGATTTTATTCTAGGCTAATAGTTTAAACTCATGAAGCATATATCATTTGCCAGATATTAGGAATATAAAAATAAAACTGACAAAATCCCTGCCCTTATAAAAATTTCAATCTAGTAGAGACTGATGTAGAATACTTCAAATGGTAAAGTATTTCTGGAATTCGGTGAGAAATATGTGTAAGAGATGTCTCTTCAGCAAGGGAATATATAGCAGTTGTGTCTAAAGTAACTCTTAGACTGGAGAAAAAGAATGGAAGTTATACAAATGTGTGCATATAGGAAGAATGAGTCAGGCAACTGTATTATTTGACAACCAGATTCCATCATAAAAAAATTTAAGAAGAGAGGCTTAATTTAGATATTGAAGTCAACTGTTGATATGCCATTTAATGTGCATATGCTCATAAAACAGGAATGTGATTACATTTGTGTGGGCCCACAGATACAAAAAAGAATGAAAAGAATGTGGAAATGGCTGTTGAGAACTTTCAGCATTGTCTATCAAGTCAACAGCATTGTCCAGGAGGCTGCCAAGACTTTGTTAATATCATGAAGGAAGAATTTGAAAAGTTAATTGAAGTGCACATAGCAAAGACAGAACAACGGACAGAGTGCTCTACCAAAGACAAAGAAGATGCTGACAAACACAGCAAGTTTTACAAAGGCTGAGATATTTATACATTTCTGGAAATATTTCCAGCAGTAAAACAGTTGATAACAATTTTACTGGGCTCCTCCCAGGGAATTATGTATGATGTATTATTATATGATACACATATAGTGTATGTATGCATCCATACTTTCAGGGTTTTACAAGGGTACTTTTGACTACACGTGAACTTTGCCTTACTGCAGACAATAGACAAATCCTTAAAATGTGACATCTTTGGACCAAAGCTAGGAAGTGGGTTGAGAAGGAATAGCAGCAGCAAAGAGAAAAATACCAAGAGCAGTAAACAGACAGTGTTGGAGGAACCTGGCAAGAGGGTTTTGGGGAAAAAATACTTAGCAAGGAGAGAGAAAAGAATTCCAGAAATCAACAAATAACAGGGCAGGTGTAAGTCACAGACAAATATAGGACAATGCAGAAAAAAGAAAAAAGCATCCTGGAATGTGAACCCTGACCCTCCAGGAGGAGGACCTGACTCCAGAAGCACATGGTGAGTCCAGATGGGCCAAGAGCCCCAGTGACAAAAAATGGGTGAGCACTACAAACCCCAGGACAAACCTACAGAAAACTGTGAGCAACAAACACAGTGCAGGGCTTTACTCTTAATGTGACTCCTGCTGCAAGGCAGGCTAGCGTGGGAAAAGAAATCTAGCGCAGCACTTGCATATGCCGCAGCAATATATTCAGGAGCCAATGTGAGAAATGGCTTATTGTGGCAACACTGAGCTATCCCAGGGAATCAGAAGTCATAGAACAACTGTGTCTTGGGGTCTTGGGGTCATTCTTTTGGAGTAACTGGACGGGAGAAGATCTCAGGACATAGTCGTGGCAGTGGCAAGCTCTGCAGGCTATGAAGAACACTGAAATCCCTCTTTCTTTGGTTAGAACTCATACTGGTCATCTGTGGTTTCTCAGAGGATTGGATTGGAAAGTTCTAGGATTGAGTCCTTTGGACTAAGTGGTCTCATATTACCAAGTTCCAGCCCAAAATTCAGTGGTTCATTTGCTTTTCCCTCCTGCCAACCTGGGTTATGACACATTGCTGCTTGAGTCTTTTCTTTTTCTTTTTCTTTTTTTGTCTTTTTGAGACAGGGTCTCACTATGCAGTTCAGGCTGACCTTGAGTTCACTTTTGTAGCCCAGGCTGGTCTCGAATTCGCATGATCCTCCTGCCTCAGCCTCCCGAGTGCTGGGATTATAGGCATGCACCACCACACCCAGCTGTTTGGGTATTTTCTATGGCCCAAGGAACTCTGAAGCAAAGGGGACACTTCCTCAGCCCACAGGCAGTAAAGCTATTTAAGGATAATGGTGATTCTTGGTGCACAGATGGGTTACATAACAGACTGACCCCACCAGAGGTAAAGGCAGGGCAGGATTCAGAATCTACAGAATAAAATGTGGGCATGGAAGCACAATATTATATAATTGTGGCTCTCAGTCCATTTTCCATTTCTAGTGGATTTCAATATTAGAGGTCCTGGAAAAAAACCATTCACTCAAATATCTCAATAAGGAATAATGGGACTGATCGACTGACCAACCGGCAGGCACGCAGGTAGGACCTCTCTGTGTGTGGCTCCCACACCTCTACTGGAACTCAACCAGCCGACTGACTGACTGGCGAGCATGAAGCAGCCTCAACTCATCAACTGACCCACTGACTGGTGGGCATGCAGGTAGGACCTCTCAGCCTGTGACCCTGTACCCCCACTGGAACTCTGCCCCCCAGCTCATAACTGGCAGGTATGTAGGCAGGAACACTAGGCTTTGCACTTCTGCACCACTGGAACTTCTACCTCTCACAGAACCCAGCTCTGGCATCTGCTGTGGAGACCCACAGCAAAATTCCCTGCAGAGAGGGTAGGGATGGGCCCTACCAGCTAACCCAGAACTCAGCATCTTGCCAGAGGAGTACAGTGGGCTCTCATCCAAAAGCTGCACCAGGAAGAAGCTGAGCACAGCAGCCAGACCCAGACAAGCATATCAGGACAAGAACAAACTTGGTAGGTCCAGACTGAAATTTCAGTAGGTGCTAATGGCATAACTTCACCAAAGTTCTGCACCAAAGGTCAGAGATCACTGCTATACAGAATAATATAGACAAGGAGCATAATACAATCTCAGGTCCTGAGCCCACCTGGAATAAATAAAGGAGACACTACCGTAGAAGAAAATTGGAATGATTCAGCCTAAGTCTCTGAATTAGTAGTATCTGAAGTAAACAAACAAATGCAGAAACATATAGAGGAACTCAGATTGTAGATAACCTCTGAAGAAAAAAAATCTTTGAATTACTAGAGTCCGAAGTAATAAACAACTTGAGAAAAGTATAGAGGGAATCAGATCAGAAATAACCTCTGAAGTAAAAATTTTTTTTTCTAAATTAATAGTGTCTGAAGCAAAGGAGCAACTGCAGAGGGTTAGAGAGGAAATGAGAGTAGAAATAATCCATGAGGTAGAAAAAGAAAGGATAATTATAATGAAAGACTTAATTAATGGCTCTAAAGAAGACCTTGATAAAAGATTAGAGAACAGAAAAATGATGGAATCCTTGAATAAACAATATAGGAAAGTAATAGATCACATGAAACAGTTTCAAAGAGATACACAAGAAAATAAAATCTCAATCACAAGCTGGCAACACTGTATGAATGAAATGAAGACAGAGTTTCAGATCTTGTCTTCAAGAAAGGATCTATTAAAAACAACCACAACGCAGGATAAAATAATTCAACATCTACAAGATGATGTAAAAATGAACAACATGAGATAAATAGGAATCAACAAGAAAGAAGGAGTCAATACAAATGATATAAAAAGAACATGAGCAGAAATAATAACAGAAATCTTCCCAAATACGAGAAAACAGTTGGACATTCAGGTAACTGGAGCATACAGAACTCCAAATAACATTAACCCGACTAAAAACACACCCAAATATATAATAGTCAAGATGCCTGAAATCCAGCAGAATAAAACACCAAAAGCTGCTAGAGAAAAGAAACAGATCAAATTTAAAGGAACACCCATCAGAATAATGGTAGATTTCGCTTCACAAACCATGAAGTCAAGAAGAGCACAGATCAGAGTGCTTCAAGTCCTCCATGAAAACAAATTCCAGTCCAGACTTCTATGTCCTACAAAACTCTCTTTTAAGTATGAAGGAGAAGTGAAATACTTCTTTAAGACAAGGAACAACTAAAGAATTTCATGATGTAAAAGCCAACCCCACACAGACTACTAAAAAAATTTTAGAGAGGGACCAAAGTGACCTGAACTCTCCAAATGAGACCTGAAAGAACCCACCAAGTAGGGCAACCAATTAAACAGGAGAAAAAGGAGTAAACAGTAGTAAGTAAAAGGCATTTCAATCATAAGTCAATCCATTTCAATTATAACTATCCATACAAATGGACTCATTTCTCCAACTACAATAAATAGACTGGTAGAATGGATAAGGAAGCAAAATTCAACAATATGCTGTATACAAGAAACACACTTAACTCATAAAGAAACTCATAGGCTAAAAGTTAAAGGAT
>PVJA010013759.1:0-20434 GCA_004027025.1 Myocastor coypus | reverse complement strand
TCTTAATGGACATGAAAACTCTCCTATCCAATACCACAATCTTAACAGGAGACCTTAACACCCCTTTATCCCAAAAAGATAGGTGAAACAAACAAAAAATTAGCAAAGAAGTAGCAGAACTGAACCAGACCTTGGAACAACTGCACTTAGTGGAAACACACAGTGTTACACCCAACCACTTCTGAATACATACTTTTTTCCCTCTGCACAAAGGACATTTTCCAAACTAGATCATGTACTAGTGCATAGGTCATGCTTAAGTACATGGAAGAAAACAGAAATTATTCCATGCATATTATCTGACCACAGTGCAATGAAACTGGAAACAAATTACAAAAGAAATTGCAAGAACTCCAGAAACACGTGCAAATTAAACAACCCCCTTCTCAGCAACCAGTGGGTTACAGATGAAATTAAACAAGAAATTAAACAATATCTACAATTTAATGAAAATTCAAACACAACTTACCAGAATTTATAGGATGCAATGAAAGCAGTTCTTAGAGGGAAATTAATGCCCTGAACTCACATATTAAGAAGACAGAATGAGAACAAATAAATACTCTGATGCAGCACCTAAACCGACTAGAAATGGAAGCGCAAACGAAATCCAAAGCCCAAAGACTGGAGGAAATTAAAATGATTAGAGCAGAAATTTATTCCATAGAGACAAAGAAAACAATACAAAGAATTAATGGATCAAAAGGTGGTTCTTTGAAAGATTAAATAAAATTGATAAGCCCCTAGCTAATCTTATCAAAAAGAGGACAGTAAGGAGTCAAATTCAAGCAATAAGAAACGAGAAGGGTGACATTACCACAGACCCAGCAGAGGCTCAGAGGGTCATGAATAGAGAGAGTGGGCAAGAATGAGGAAATAAGTGTGTTCAAAGTGAGGAGCATCTGAGAGGAGTTAATGGCAACATTTGTTTTAGTAAATCTTTTTTTAAAAAATTTAAACTTTCACTATAACTTTTGGTCACATTTTGTTCCTAATCACACAAGGCTGTTATATAATATTAAATGAGACAATATATACAAATATTTAGTAGTCTCAGTGATTATCATCATATATTACTACTTTTTTCATTCAGAGAACGAATCATTAAGGACCTAGAACTTAGGCTTTTCTGATTTTTAAAAATAATATAAAATTTTTATATATAAACTTTATTTTATATGTAAATCTTTCAAGATTTTGATGGAAAAAGTTATAGAAATTCACTGGGCATGTAGCAGCAATCATGGATGAAAAGACAATTTAGAAACAGCAGAGAGCAGGCCAGGTAGCTCTGCCAATTAAAGCTCCTGTTTAGGCAGGCACTGGGGCCTGGAGTTTGATCCTGTGCGCACTGAGTGGTGATTGAGACTGGGCATGGTGGTGCATGAGCCTGTAATCCCAGCACTTGGGAGGCTGAAAACAGGAGAATTACTGAGTCTGATCTGTGTATTAAGACCCTGTGCTGAATACAAAAAGAAAGAAAGAAAGAAAGAAAGAAAGAAAGAAAGAAAGAATAGCAATCCCTTCCTAATTAATCTATAATTCAGTGCAATTCCAATCAAACTTTTCATTGGTATTATTACTGAAATTACAAGGTGATCTTGAAATTCATATGAAAGAACACATAATCTCTTTACTTTTTATTCTTTTCTATATGAATTGATTTCCCATCATTAAATACTTTAACACTTTCACTGCTATTGTGCAAACAAAATAAAACAAAATCCTATCCATACCATATTAAATCCAAATTAAGATTTCTTAAAATCTTTTTTATTGCTGAGGACTGTATTGCTTCACTGAAATGTGAGGGCAGTTCACTGAGGTACTGCAGTGTGACACCATCTGCTTTGTCTTCTATGAATCTCTACTTTGAGGACTTGAAAGTTCACTCCACAGCCTCAAATGCTTTCACTTAGGATTCTTTCTTGGACATCAATCTCTGGTCTCTACCACAGGCAGTATTTTTCAATACATGAAAGATGTGTACATTCAGTACATTTTTGCTTGTGAGATTCAGTGTAGAAGTTTTTATCTAATTATTATTATTATTATTATTATTATTATTATTATTATTATTATTATTGTGATGATGATGAAGAAGCCCTTGCTTGTTACAGGGTCTTACTATACAGCGTGGACTCATGGTGATCTTCCTGTTTTCAGCCTCCCCAGTGCTGGGATTATAGGCATGTTGCACCACATCCAGCCTCAGTCACTGGTTCAGCAAGCCTGGGGGTACCGCCAGTATAGCCTGTGGTGTTGGGTATTGAATCCCAGTCCCTGTACTTGCCTAAGCAGGCACTTAGTCTGCTGAGCTATCTTATCAGCCCCCCAGTGTGAAATTTAAATCCTAAGAAAAATAAAAAAAATAGACATAAACCACCACTCCTGGATAAGAAAATAGAAGAAAGCACTTTTACCCCTTCTACAACTTGCTCTACCATGTGCAAGTTAAACTTACCTTTAAGGTAATTTAGTTCAGCAGCACAAGTGATGCTCAGCAGGTCAGCCCCCTGACTATGACAGGAAACATAAGCTTCTTTCCAAGAAAGAATTGCCTGTGTATTAAATTGGTAGCAACTTCCAGTCTGCTCATTCTTTTCCCAGTTACCTTCACAGCCATTTTCTGGGATAAAAAGATAAGTTAGTAATCATAAAGTAGGGGTACAGCACTATCTCTTAAAATGCTTACAAGCACTGCAATTTAAATTGGATATCTTGGGCTGGAGAGATAGTTCAGCAGTCTAAGTGCCTGCCTGACAAATACAAGGAACTGAGTTCGATCTCTGGAACCCCAGACATGCATTGCTGACCACAGAAACTGGGTGTGGTGGTGCATGCCTGGGGAGGCTGAGACAGGAAGATCACTTCGAGTCTAAGTTGCATAGTGAGACCCTGTACCAAATAAATAAATAAATAAATAAATAAATAAATAAATAAATAAATAAATAAATAAATAAATATTTTTTAAAAAATTGCAGAGACTAGATGTTTAGCCGGTGCTGCACCAGAGAAGGGGGAGAACCTGTCCATTTCCACAGAATTTTACCAGCAGATCTGTTTGCTTCCTACAATCTCTGAAGACAAATAATCATGATTCTATGGCAGGGATTTTGCACTCAATGGTTCACAGGCCCCAGGGAAGGCTACAGACTGAGACAGAATGTGTGGAATCTCTCATGGGCACAGAATGGATTCATCACAAAATTACCAAACCTAGAATTCCAGATAAAGTGTTTTAGCCTTCACCTGAAGATCATGAAGATATGATGGGGATCTGCAGCACCCTCACAAACTGCATGTTGTTACCAGAATAAAAAGTACAACAAGACGACCATATTGGGGAAAAGATGTAATAAGGATGCTCGAGTTAGAAAAAGTATGCACTGCTCAAGTTCATAATAATATTCTTTCAGTAAATACAAAACTGAAGGTGGTTAAGCATCTGATAAGAATTCAGCTCCTTAATCCCAGTGCTTGGGAGGCTGAAAACAGGAGGATAACTACAAGTCTGATGTGTGTAGTGAGACCCTATAGACCCTGTACTAAATTAAAAAAAAAAAAAAAAAAAAGATTTCCCACAGAAGAGAACATGGCTCACACGTGCCTCAAGAGTACTGGGGAGTCAGTAGTGCAGTGGCATCTGAAGTCTATGGACATCTGGAAGCCCAGCACTCTCTGGGGGCTAGGGGAGAAGGACCCTTGCAAGTTCAAGGACAGACTCAGGCTTCATAGTTAAAGACCAGCCTAAATTGAAAACTAAGACCCTGACTCAAAAAACAAAGACAAAAATAAACCCTGTGGAGCAGGAAATGAGTCCTGTCATCCCAGTGCTTGGGAGGCTAAAAACAAGGGTCACTGAGTCTGATCTGTGTAGTGAGACCCTGTAGACCCTGTATTAAATACATGCAAAAAATAAAAATAAGTAAAATGAATCTAAATCATGGAACCTAACCAGAGGACTGCTGTGAGGACTGGAAGAATTAACAAATACTGAGAGTTTAGAGTGATGCCTGATACCCATAAATATTAACTACTATTATTTGGGTTTGGAGCTCTGTTTTTCCTCTTTGCTGTAATCAGCCTGTCTCCTCCGGACCATGCTGCTATCTGACCATCTCTTGCTTTCCTCTCCTTGAAATGCATGTGGCTAGCTTTCTTCTTCTCATATTCAGTTCCTTGTAACTCAGTCTGTTCTGTGGGTCTTCTGAAGCTGCAATTGCCTAACTGCTAGTGTTCTTAAATTCAAGCCTCTTAACTGCTCATGCCTTGTGCATTTTGCCCTGAGGAATGTACACTATCCAGTCATTCCCTCTGTGTCTTCCATGACACAAGCCACCTTGATTTTCTTCTTGATTTTCTTCTGAAAACCAATGGAAAACTATGCATTATTATTTTCTTTTGCAAAAATATGTATTTTTTTTCCCCAGGATCAGGGTTCAAACTCATGACCTTACACTTGCCAGGCAGGAGCCTGGAGCCACACAGCTGTCTCCCCAGGCCCCTCTTTTCTAAAAATATACTCCTTACCCAGAATATTTGTTACAATCACTTTTAAATAATCTCTCTCTCTCTCTCTCTCTCTCTCTTTTAATGTTGTGTAGGTTATCACTATGCAGCTTAGACTTGTAGTGATTGTTTTATTTTCAAGCCTCCCATTACTGGGTTGACAGGCATGTGGCCACCATGTCCAGACTCAGTCACCAGTTTCCCAAATACCTTGTCCCCAAACTCTCTTCCCCTTGGCCCTACACAGAGCCAAAGCCAAAACCACAGTACAATCCCCACCTGATTTTGACCAGGGCAAACAATTACAAAAACTCTCTTTTTGTTACCATCGAAAGTCTTCCAAAGACCAGGTAGCCCTGCCAAGATTAGCTCTCTCTCAGCTATTCCAGCCCTCAAATATCCTCCCCACAAAACCCCTTAAAAGCCTTTGTGCTTTGCTTTGTTTGCTGCTGTCTTGGTTTACTAGACAACCAGCATGCTGCTTCTGCTTCTAATAAGTCTTCTCACATCAGAATGTCTGGTCTGGTTGATTGCATGGGTTCATACCTAACATTTGGTACTGGAACCAAGGAGGGATGCCAAGGCCTCTGCTGGTCCTTCCTAATCAGGGCCTTGCCCTGTGATCTGCTGTCAGCCCTTGTGAACAGACCACAAGCCTTGGACCTCCCTTGATGCCTTAAATGCACATAACTCCTAAACCTGTGAGTATCTCCTTATTGCTTGTTTGACCGATCTTAAAGTAAAAACCTCTCCCATTGTCCAACTTGTTTTTTTGGGGGGTGGGGGGCAGGATGAAGGGAGCCATTTCTCTTTTGGGACTCTGTGCTTTGCAATCCTCCCCTGCCAACATTAGCCTGGATGAGATTGCTTTCTATACTTTCATTTTTTCTTTCCCTTTCTGCATGTTTTGAAGATAAATGTCATTCTTGTATGGCTTGCTCACCTCTGCCTCCATCCTTCTTCCCTGAGACTCTTTAGACTCATACCTGGGATAGATAGACTCTGAATGCCTTCAGGGATCCTTCCAGGACTTCTCCAACATGGACATTATCTTCTGTTCTTTAATTTTTTATTTCATTCTAACTTCTCCCTGGGGGTGAGTATCTCTTGTCTGGATGGCTTGCTCACTCCTGGCTCTATGCCCCCCCCCGGTCTGTGGCTCTCATCTTGCAAGTCATGCTGACACACCAAGCTGCTCCTTGTCATCTCCTGGCTGCCTCTTTGATTGGGGACACCTGCTTGAAGGGCTTTGACCTCACATTTCTGTCAACCTCCTTTCTGATCAGGGTTGCCACCCATGAGAGCTGACACCATCTTCACTGCTGCAGCAGCACCGCCCCCCCATGACAGATGCTACTTCAGCCAGAGTGGGTAACTCATCCAATTCCCTACTCTCACAGGAAAATTCATTACAGCTAGATCCATCAATAGTTGACCTGCTTGGTCTTGCTGCTGAAGAGGAACAATAGAGCTTGGGGTCTATGGCCCACATTGAGGTATGTTTATCAGAGTCCTGAGTCTTGCTGGACATCTCAGGTAAACAAAACAAAACAAAACAAAACAAAACAAAACAAAAAAACTTTTCTTGCTTACATGGACACCACACACAGTGTTCTTCATGAGTTCTAAAGCTGTTACATTAGAGCTACAGTCTCCATAGTGGGTGTTGATAGCAGACCTACATGACACCTTCAGACAGGCTCATCCCATGCTAACTGCAGACATCGTTTTTCACTCACAATTTCCTTGTAAACCCAACCTACTCCATACCTGTCACTGGGAGAGATCTCATTCAAAAGCTCCATCTCTCTCCCCTCTCTCCTCATAGCACTCGTCCTATAAATGAGTTGGTATGTGCAACCAACTCCTTCCTCTCTTCCCTTGTCAGCCACATACTCTGAGACACTTCCAGTCCCACTTGCATCCCACTTGCATGCTATTACTGTACTAGTGTGTCTCACAGAACCCATAGCCTTTCCTTGCATTCCCCAATACCCAATAGCCACCAAATAGCAGAAGGGACTCAAGCTCAATACCTCTCCCCTTCAACATGGTCCTGGTAAAATGACACTGTCAGATCTCTTCTTGTTTTTCCTCCTATGTCCCTTCATCATAAACTGTCATCCTGTCAATCCCCTTTGCTCCAAGAACTCTCCTAACCCAGACCACCAGCCTCACCATGTGTTGGCTGTACATGTCCTCACCTCACAGCTATCCTGGCCATACCCAACAACACATACACCTGTCCCTCTTCCCAAAACCCCCCACTGGCCTCCCTTACAATAAACTCACTTCATTCAACATACCTCGAGACAAATGCTTGTATCAGACTACTCCCATCAGGCCTTATTCCAATGAGACCCCTTCAGTGACAATGACAACTCCTTGCCCTGGTCTTTAGACTCATAACCCATGACACACCCCGTCAGCAGGAGTAGCTAGATGATTTCTTTCTTTCCTTTCTTTTTTTTTCTAACAACTAGAGTCTGGAATTATGGTCTAAGACTCAAAAGTTTCCCGAACACCCTGTCCTCAGACTTTCTTCCCCTTTATCCCACACAGAGCCAAAGCCAAAATTGCAGTACAACCCCACCTAACTTTGACCAGGGCAAGCAACCACAGAAACTCTCCTCTTGTTAACATCAAAAGTCCCCCAAAGACCAGGTAGCCCTGCCAAAATTAGCTCTCCCTTAGCTGTTATAGCCTGCAAACACCCTCCCCACAACACCTCTTGAAAGCTCTATGCTTTGCCTTTTTTGCTGTTATCTTGGTCCACTAGACAGCCAGCTATTTGCTCTTACCTCCAATAAATCTTCAAACATCAGAATACCTTGTTTGATTGATTGAGTGGGTTCATAACTAACAGGTTCATAGTTATGTTCTTTCTAGACAAAGCTTACCATCCGTACATACCTGGTTTTAAGCAGATGCCCCACTTTTGGTCATCTTCATAATTTAAGGTGGTAGCACACCATGGCCCACTATGATCTTCATCAAGAATACAGTCGTGATACCATTTCCCTTTGACTAAAAATGGAAATTCACAAGGTCTCCCATAGGAATTCCCATCTCTGGTATATATCTCTGTGTGTTGGGAAGGAAATAAAGAGAATTAAAAGCTGGGTAGTCACTTTTAGCTAGTTAATTCCTTAAAATTCTTTTAAAGGAAGTGTTGTTTCCCTTATGAGAACATGGTATTAAATAGGCTGCATGATATAAAAGAATAGAGAAACAGACTGTTCAGGTCTGGGCTTGAATTTTAGTTTCCCAACTAACCCCCAGCCAATTTCTATCTGCCTTAGTTTCTGCATTACTTGGAGATAATGAAGGCTGTTCCTGTGTATTTGGTGAACAATCAATGCAAAGCTTCTTTCATTGTGGTGTGATGAAGCATTAAAACATTCTGTCTAGGTCAAGAAAGGATGGGTGGACTACTCTATGGTGTGTGGCAGTGCTTCACCAGAAAGGGGATCCTGACTGAGATTCAGTTTATCTCCTTGCCTTAATAAGGAGGGGTCAGAACAAATCCTGACTGTCACTAAAAGGATATGTGTGGACTTGGGGAAGCATTTGTAGAGTTAGAGAAGATAAATAGCTCCACCGTTTGCAAGAATTCAGACAGTGGGTTTTGAGGAAGTAAAAGTAAGAGCTGGCGAAATTCTGCATAGAATGTGGGAGAGATTATGGCAGAGTAATTCAGGGTATAAAAGAAAATCCAGCCTCAAAGTGACCATTATAGGATCAGCTGATGACCAGAAAAGTAGGAGATCTAGCTTTTCATTTAAATCATTTTCTCTGGAGTTCAGAGTATAGACAGATGATTCCAAATGAAAATATGGCCCCAAATACTAGAGGAATGCTTCATCACTTTCTGCTTTTATCAAAATGCTGTTTCTGTCACTAATTCCTACATCTCAATTTGTTTAGACCTTTGTCACTGTCAGATCAAATAACAGCTATCATATGTAAATCATAGTTATCAAATCTCCTTACTCTTTATGGGGATACCAGGCTTCCTCAAAATTCTCATAGATTTTTAAAAAATGAATACAAGACAATAATTACATTACAATATTTATATCCTTAATTATTCTCAAGCGTTCATCTAACTGAAGTGGGAGACTTAATTTAACAGTTTGGAATGTATTATGCAGCCATATAACAAAAGAGAAGGATAATCTAAATGGTTTTTCTTTGCAAGCAATGTCTTAAGGATCAAAGTCTTAAGGCTTTGCTTCCCTAGGGCACATAAATGACCCTGAACAGAGTACTTTTACTAAAGAGTATGTTGACCTTCTGTTTTATAAGGACTGTGATCATCATATGCTTTACTTCTCACCACACCAAAAATCCCAAGCACTCGTGACTAGTTTCCCTTCCCTGCAGTATCACTTACAGGAAAGCACCTGAACACAAAGACTGTGACTTGCAGGAGCACTGGGTTTCCCCCATAACCTTTCATCTCAGTCATGATCCTGTTGTATCTTATCACATTTCTTTCACTTTCTTTTTGCTGTAAAGCCATGAGCTGAGTAGGGAAGGTACTAAACTTGGTCATGAAATCACCAGTTCTGCAGAGTATTGAGGTGAAACACTGTATTCAGTGATTCAGTTGTGAATAACAGAAATGAGAACTTGGATTGTATGCCAAGGGAGAGTTTGAAACCAATGCTTGCATTTGCAGGTTTTTTTAAAATTTATTTTTATTAGTCTGTGTTTGCAGAGCATAATGATTACATTCATCATGGAGAGTTGGTTCATGTATATACTATATCTTAATTCTTTTTGCATTCCTGTGTCCTTTCTTCTCTCCCTGTCTCTCCATAGCAGAAAACTAAGTTTCACTGAATAGCTCAAACTCTGAAGAATGATAAGTAAACAACAACCATAAAAGAAGCAACTGAATAATGCTTGCTACTCACTAAGAATTTTATTCCCATGTATCCTAGCAGTTGTTGGACCTCCTGAACCCAGTGGGTTTCCAAAGTAAGCCAGCCTTCAGAGAAAAATCTTCCCTGAATGCACTGATTAGAGTGATAGCATCTTTGAAACAAAAACTAACGATGTAAGCATGAATCTGTGAGATGGTGTTTATATGGAAAATATTAACTTCTTCACTACCATGAAAAAACAGCTTTAATGATCAGAGAGGCTGGCAGGTTTCTCAGCATCAGACCCAAAGTAGCTAAGATCATTCTCACTGCCATCTTTCCACCAAAAGCCCATTTCCTCTGCATGATTCTCCCTCAAAATCTGAAGAATGATTGTCAGATAAGACAGTTTATGACAAAAATGCATATCTAGTACAAATCAAAAGCAATTCATTCATAAAATTTATAATTAAAGCTTTCTCTGAGACAAACATAACTCAGACAGGACAGGGCTAGGAGAGGAGAAAGTCCAAGAATAATAAACCGATGTTCGTGTATTAGCAGTACAAATTTTAGGCTGCAAAGGTCAAGGGGGAAATAAAGACACTATAGTTGAGGAAAAGGAAACCTGGCTTTGGTCTCTAGTTGTGCTGTAACAAGCTGGGCAACTTTGGACTTCCCTTTGTTGAGACTCAAGTATCTTCTTTTCCTTATTTCTATATGCAGGGGTAGAGTCAGGACCAGTATCAGGAATCAGAGGAATCTTGTCCTTAATTTAAGATAGGAATCTTGACTAAGAAGGGACACACAGAATTAAAGGGTAGAATTGCTTGGATTTAACTCTGATTCAACTTGAACAGTGGGAAAAGAAAGCAGGACAGTCGAGGCTGTGCTGTTTATTTCTGACATGTACAATATGGATCATGTCAGTCGCCTAGAGAGGACATAGGAGAGGCTTCGGCCTCTGTTCAGATTAAAACATGAGGCACATCCTGACCAGCCAGAACTAGGTAGGCCTCTTAAAAGTCTACTTGTTCCACATATTAGAAAGGTACAGGGCCGGCAGGATGGCTCAGTGGTATAAAGCACCTGCTTAGGAAAGCTTGGGCGGCTGCAGAGACTGTGGTTCGATCCCCGGCACCACATTCTGCACCAGCCTTGCCCTCAGGGCAGGCTGAGCTGGCCATAAAAATAAATAAATAAACAAACCAAAGTTCTGAAACAAGAAATAAATAAATAAATAAATAAATAAACTAAAATAATAAAAATTAAGTTAAAGAGTGGTCCTTTAAAAAAAAAAAAAAAGAAAGGTACAGAAACATATTCATGCCTGCTTGCTGTGAGGGACTCTGGTTAGCTGTCTTTTGGGTCATGCTTTGGGTTGGTTCTGAACCTTCACTTTTGGCTGTTGTGTGAGGCCCATGGACCCCCTTCTGAGGAAAATATTAGAGATGTATAAGTAAAACACACAGAATAAATAAGAGACAACTTATATGAAATGAAGACACTCTGGAGACTGAGGGAGAGGATCACTACACTATGGGAGGATCAGTGCACTCCCTATGCAGTCTGAGCTGCACAGGGAGACCCTCTACCAAATAAATAAATTAATAATTTAATAATAAATAAATAAATAAATAAATAAATAAATAAATAAATAAAAGATTATGACCATACCCATAAATGAGGATAGGAAAATTAAAGAACTCTGTCAAGAAAATGATCTGTCTGATCCTGAACAAATAATCAAATTAAATTCAGTTTCAAAATAATTTTTCTGGCATCTATGTTTTCTTTTAGTTACCATCTTAGAGACAATCATTTATAGCATGAAATTTAAACACAGCATTGAACAGTATGTAGAAAGCAACACTTCTAAGTACAGGAGGAAGTTGGCTGCAGAAACAGACTTGTTAAATTATTCAAAGGTCAAGGATGGATGAAAAGGAACAGTCCATCTCCAATATTTTTCAATTAATAGTAGAGCCAGATATTTTTTGGGTTTTCCTCAGAAATAGAAAGAGGTTCTTCTAGCAGAAAAACTCTTTTAGATAATGGCCAGAAGCTGTTATCGCGAGTCTATAGCTAAATTTCATTCATTTAAGAACTTAAGGAAAGAGGAAAACTTCTGTAAGCTGTGTAAGTTTTTTTTTTTAAAGAAAAGAGTAAGATAGCAGAACTTAAAATAATTATATATATTAGCATTTGATATAACTTAGAGAAACAGTGACAAAAGAGTTGTTGAGTTGACAACTGGTTACTTTAGCAGTTAGGAGATGCATCTATTTATTCTTTTTAAACTTGGAAATTCACTGGACCCTGGTCACTAGACTTAGGGCAAAGGTCATGGCAATATTGTACATTTGTTTTTGGAAGCAGTCAAGAATAATTCCATTTTATAACTGTTGAATCTTATATACAGACATCTTGCCAGGTAGCTCAGTTGGTTAAAGCACATGATTTCGCAAAGTCTCTCAGGCGCTGGGGGCTGTGGTTTGGTCCCCTCACCCACATGAAGCATGAGACCTGCCCTTTAGGCAGCCTCAGCTAGACAAAAAACCAAAAAAAGAACCTGACAATATTTCTTTAAAAATATTCCAATTACTCCAAACATTGTAATATTCAAAACATCTAGGCAAGGAAGAAGACATTTATTTTTCTTCCTTTTTAAACTTAGGATAAGGTTAATATTATTAGGTCACTTGTCTTTCAGCATATGTGAAGATTTTCTTTTAATGTGACCTTTCTTCTCCTAGCACTTACTTAGAATGTTATAGGAATGTGTTCAGGCATGA
Organism: Myocastor coypus; assembly: GCA_004027025.1. Classification (NCBI taxonomy): domain Eukaryota; kingdom Metazoa; phylum Chordata; class Mammalia; order Rodentia; family Myocastoridae; genus Myocastor; species Myocastor coypus. The sequence continues at coordinate 8,256 of PVJA010013759.1, read as the reverse complement.
CATAATTTCAAATCCCAAGTATATTGTAACATGGCTATGCTATGTTTTTGTGTGTGCCAAGGATTGAACTCAGGACCCTGTGCTTGCTAGGCAAGTGCTTATGCCACTGATCTATCCTCCTAGCCTGGCTGTGCCACTTTTAACATGGCACTTAACCTCTCCCAGCCTCATTGTGAAGGGATGAGAGCAGGGCAAACACTACCTACCTCAGAGGTACATGATAAGGATATAGCCTAAAGTAACTGTAGTTTCAGGAACTGAATAGCTTACTCACTGACCTTACCATTGTGTGGTTTTATGTCTACTCAGTTACACACACTCAGTGCCATATTCAACAAGCATGACATCAGTCAAAGTTCCTCTCCAGTACTCACCATGGTAAGGCTGGTCACAAAGGCTTTCCTCAGAGCCTCCTTTCTTCCAGACATCAGATGTATTTGTGCTGGCTACGGCGAACCCGTCCTTCACAGCCAGCCTGTACCGGGAAGCGCTATACAGAGAGTGGTGGTCACACTTCCACCACAGCATGGCCTTAGAGTCACAGCTGAACATCCTCAATGCATCCACAGGCCGGAGAACATCCAGACCGAGGCATTTCTGGGATTGTAAGTGGAAGAGCCGATGCTGAGACACCCACTTCCATAACATATCCCCAGTCTCATCACAATCCTTTGCTATTATCCAGTTATACAGTGGCCTGATGCACTTGCCTGTGTTTTCATTGACGATGGTGAATGTATCACTACCTAGGCCAAGACAGAGTAAAAGGAGACATTTCAGGATTCTGAATTATGTGGCCAAATTGCCTTGCCCTTACTGCTAAAGACTGAGCATCACTGGACTGCTGCCCCTGAAAGAGAAATATCTACACAAGGAAGGAGGTCAGTAATGGTGATTCAAAGCAGTGCAGTGTGTGTCAGAACATGGGCTTTGGATTCGGTCCATCTGCACCCATATTCTGCCTCTGCTCCTCCATATTAGCCCTGAGATCAGGGCAACACGCTTGACCTCTGTTGGTCAGTTTTCTCATTTGTAGTACAGCACCTACTTCACACTGCAGATGTGAGGATGGAATGAGCTAGGACACATAAAGCACTAGCCAAAGCATGCATATTTGGTTTTGCTACTCCATGAGAGGTATACCCTGCTTATTTAGTAGAGTATGGAAGCTCTTTTGTTTTCATCTTACTTAAATAGGTAGTCTGTGGACAATGAAAAATATTCTGAGCCTATTTGGGACCTCAGTTCTGTCTTGTTTGTATTTTGGCCATCATGGCAGAATATTATTACATGGGAAATGTCTCATCCAGCGTCCTGTCCCCAGATCCAACATGAACTCAGGCCTTTGTACTCCTCTGCTTTAGGGCAAGTCAACAGGTGATGAAAAATTAGAATCTGCTTAAAGGCCACCTCTCCTAGACTTTTAGTGGAAGCTGGATTCACTGCAATGTCTCAGGGGAGATGGGGAAACAAGAGAGAACAGAAGTAGAAGACCTGAGCAAGAGGCAACAGAGGTCTGGGATGTGACGATGGGGAGCCTATGGCCAGCACCAGGAGGCCTGCCTCACCTGCAGGAAGGCGGCAGGACCTGGGGAAAGGGTGGGGATTCATTTGTGAGTTACCCTAAGCTACTCTGAATCACCAGACTGCAGCATGAATGGATAGATGATGGGAATCTGAGAAGAAATCAGCAGGAGCTGAGGGCTGACATTCCTCTACACTTCTCCAGGCACTGTATGTGAGAGGGGGAGGGTGGGGGTGGGGGGTGGGGGGTGGGGGGGGGAGACCCCTAGAGGGCAGAAGTTCAAATTTTGTCCATCTGGTGAAACCAAAACCAGAATCAAATGTACTCTGATTTTTCTAAAAGTGATATATTGTTTCTCACACACTTGAATCTGTACACCGAGATTAGCATCTATTACAACAAATTATAATTAAATAATTTTGGTTTTCTTTTCACATATAAAAAAATTAGTTGCAGTACAAGCCACATGGCAATGATAGCAAATCTGAAATATTTTAGAGGATACTGTCAACAAACCAGAGTTCAGTGGAAGAATTTGAAAACTTTTGGTTTCCAAAAGACACTTTCATTTTGACCTGATTCATAATCACTGATCTTACTAACTTCTAGTAATAATTTGTAGGCTTTAGAAGAGTTAAACATTCTCATACAGGGAGAAGGCAACTGGATGGAAAATTTTATCATGTAAATAACTAAAAATTAAATCTGGGTCTGAACTTTGGTTGGAATTTTTTGCTGTTGTTTTAAATAATAGCAGCAACAGGAAGAACAAGAATACCTTTAAAGATTTAAATTCTGCTTTCAAATTCGAATTTTAAAACATATTCTAGGGTTGCGGCTAAGTACCTTTGGTGTAACAGCGTATATTCTTCCATCTCTTCACAGAAAGCCCTCTGCAATTCTCTTTGTTGCCCACAGGTAAGGAGATGGTCAACCAAAAGGGGAAACGCAGCATCTTAGGACTCCCATGTATTCTCTAAATTTCTTTGGTCACACATTCAACAACTTTTCAGACTTCTGACCCATCTCCTCTCCAAACTATCTCCTCTTACCTCTCCAAGATAAATCTTGTGTTACAAAGTATCAGGAATTACAGCAGAAAAAGATAAGTCTGCTCCTGCAAAAAATATGGCCATCACTTTTGTTCAAAACTTGGACACGTTGGAGCTAGGGAGATAGCTCAGCAGCTTAAGCACCTGCCTAATAAGCATAAGGTCCTGAGTTCAGTTCCAGGTACCCCATGTTGTACTGGTCCTGGAACCCTGGGTATGTAGTACTAGTCACCAAAACCAGGAGTGGTGGTACATGTCTGTAACCCCTGAAGTGGGGGGGGCAGCTGAAACAGGAGGATCACTATGAGTCTGAACTGTGGAGCAAAACCCTGTGTCAAAAACCAAACCAAAACAAAAAAAAAAAAAACCCAACTTGGATACTCTGGCCTATGATCCTTAACCCCAAACAGGTGGCCTGCTGATCAGTAACTTAACCTTTCTTTGCAATTTGAAGTTCTCCATTTTTCAAGCTGACTTTGTAGAGTGCAGTGGAGTAGGTACAAGTTTCAGTGTAGTAGAAAGAGTAGTGGAACAAGGAATGAGGGGGCTTTTGATTGAAGATGACCTTTGTTACCAGTTAGCTGGAAGAACTTGGGGAAGCCGCTTATATTCCCAGCTTCCTCCTTTGTCTAAATGTTAGAAGAAAGCCCTGGAGCATAAGATATCACTTCCCCAAGACAAAAGTATTCTTAGCCTTGCCTGTTTTGCTAACTTTTCCCGAATTCATTGTATGCTGTTCTTGAACAGATGTCCACAATTTCATTATATCTCCTGTTTCAGCCTCCCAACTGCTGGGATTACAGGTGGTGTAGCCCTATGTTTGAATCATGTACTCAGTATCAATGTTTGACACACTGGTCACTCAGCACAAGTATTCATTATTAAGATGATTTAGCCTTTATACAGCATGTATGTTTAAGCACTCAAGCACAGTATAATCACTAGGGAGAGCCCTGTTCTCCTATGATGCTCCCATCTTTCTTTTCTCTTAGCAGATGCTGTTCAGTCTGCCTCAGTTCTGGGGTCTCTACAAGGGTGCAGAAAGCACAGGTGCAGGAGGAAAGGAGAGGACCACAAGCCTGGGTTCACCAATTTAAAAATAGGTCCTGAAGCCACAGTTGGGTCCTTGAGGATACACTAGGAATCAAAGAGCTTCAATCTTGTGGCCCTACTGGGATAGTAGGTCAAGGGGTAGGAAGGATTAAGAAAGTGTCAAAAGAATTCTTTATTTAGAAAATTTGTTATATAAGAAATAAGGTATTTTAGTAATACATTTTTGAAAAGGTAATTACAGAGTGATTTTATATTTTTATTGATTGGCTCATCATTCCTAGAAGCATGTTTTATGTGATCCTTCATATATAAGTAGTCCAGTGGTGCTTGTGAGAGAATGGCTAACTGAAAGTGAACTTGTAGTATTTTTACATCTCTCAAAGCGAAAAACACCTCTATTTTATCTGATCACTAGTAATTCCTGCCTTACATGCCATGGACCAGAGAGCTCTGGAGAAAGCTGGATGTCACCATCCTACGACCACAGACCAACAGGAAGAGAAATGGCTTGGGAATGCAGTGAGGGTGGCGATCACAGTGTCAGAGTTACAGGGAACGTTTATAGCTCACTCTTTAGCTGTCTTGTGGTCTCTACCAAGTGTGCAGAGTTCACAGGTGCAGGAGGAGAAGATCAAGGGTTTACCAGTTCTAAAACAGGTCCCAAAGTGACAGTTGGGTGCCTGGTGATTCAATAGGAGTGAAGAACCCATCAAGCCCAGACGGTGTTTAGGCAGCTTAGAAGCCCAGGAGTTCCTGAAGGATCAGCTGTTAGCTTTTCAAGGCAGCAAAAATATAAATTAAGCACTTGGCTTCTCCCCAAAGACATCGAAGTGCTCCTTCAGCATTTGGTGACCAGGACCACCTGCCCTCACCTAGCTGCATCCACATGATGCAGCGCTCGCCATCACCAGCATCATGAAGCTGACACGCTGCCAACCACGCTACCAAACATCTGGGTGCTCAAAATTCCAGCAATTTCCCTAGTAAAGGTACAAATCTGGTCTCAGGGAGAGACAAGGCCACCCAGAGCTGCTGTTAGGAGTGAGGAAGGATGTGGCGAAACCAATGCCTATGTCACACAGGGCAGAGAGAAAAGAGTTAAGCCAAGTGCTGTTTTTTCTGAGCCAAGACAACAGAACAGGGACAGTAGTGTGTGAGAACTAAACTTTGACTTTTGTAGAGGAGACATAGCAGGACTAAAACAGATGTAGACAGGAACCAAGACATGAGTGACTGAAAAGCTAGCTTGTTTCCTTTGTGGTTAGTTGCTGTGGGGATCCTTTTCCTTGAATTGTGGGGCAGAGAAGCTAGATCTCCCAGCAATAAAGGACCGCAATACTAATGGCTCACTTGGCAGTTTCCAGAGCAGAGGGCAAACGAGAATGGAGAAAAGTTAGATAAGGGTCCATAAAAAAGTTCTTAAAGTACACAAGATGATGCTCCCCACATTCAGAGAAACTTCTTCCCATCATTCTCAGAAGATGGTCTAAACCAGCCAGTAACTTGTCTGCAAAAAGTAACTGCCGCAGTAGATGTTTTTCAAAAAACTTCTGGCCGCCTTTTCCTTCCTCATACAGGCAAGCTAACAAAAGTTATCAGCAAGGAAGCTCATATAGTGCCCATTTATGAAGACAGACCAAGAGTCAGTCCTGGCACACTTTTTGCCAAAGCAAAGAGAAAGTAAAAGCAAAATCCAGGTGCTGCTGCATTGTCAGGGGCCTGGCGGGGCTGGCATCACCCTCAGCACTGGCAAAGGGCTTCTGTTGCCAACGTGGAGCAGTGGGCACCCAGATGAGTAACCACGTGAAGCTACCAGCCTTGCTAGTTTGGAGTGTCACCTGGAGCCCATAATAAAAACGAAGAAAGGGTCCTTCTAGGCGCTGGTGGAGGGAGACATAATTAACTCTTGGTCATTGTCACTTTTGGGTAAGATGGCTCAACCTGACTTCCTTTTTGACGCGCACCGTGGGTGCAATGACGCCAGGAACCCCGGGGTCTGCGAGGGGAAGCTCGTCTTGGCTGCCGAGGGGTCCAGGAGACCGAGGGGCAAGCGAGGCTCAAGAAGGCGTAGGGTAGGGTGCAGGGGTCCCCATCTCCGCTGCGGAGGGAGGGGGCAGAAGACTCCCCAGAAAAGACTGTGCCTTCCCTTAGAGGACCCAGGTGCCTTCAGCAGCTGGGCGGCCCCTGCCCTCCCACGCCGCGCCCTCCCGGCCCAGCGAGGCAGTGGAGCGCCTTCGCCCACCGAGGGCCGGTCCCCTTCGCATCGCTGCAGGGAAGCGGCGGTGTTCGGATCAGGACCCTGGTCCAGGGCACCCGCGGCGTCGAGCCCCCATGGGCGTTACCTGTGCGGTCCAAGGGCTGCGCCAGCCCGAAGTAGGGTAGGAGAAGCGCCAGGAGCCCCGCGGCTCGGCGAGGGCTCGCCCCGCGCGCCTGCATCCCCGGCCACCGACCTGTGCCCAGCTCCCCGCAGGGCCCGCTCCTCCCGGTGTGGTCCTCGCCTTTGCCGGGACCTGGCGCGTGCGAGGCTCCGCCCCGCCGCCCTCGGCCAATCGGCCTGCGCCTGGGAAGGGGGACTGGGGAGAGGGTGACTTGAGAGGAGGACGGGGGTGTCCCGATGCCTAAACGTCGAGAAGTGGGGAAGTGAGCATCTAGGCGGGAAAGGGCTGGGAACGCTCAGGCCTCTGGTCTAGGGAGGATGAGCCACGCCTTGCCACCAGCCAAGCTGAGATCCACCCTGGCTGGAAGTTGTCCCTGTCCTGGTGAGTGGATTCTGTCCTTTCAGGTTCTTGTCCTAGGCCTCGCCACGGTAGTCAGGGATGACTTCTTACCTACAGACTCTTATCCTGCCCGAGGCACTGCGCAGTCTTGCATGGTGTCTATCTGAGCTGAAGAATTCAGCTGTCCTTGGCAACGTCTTGAGTACTTGGATAGTATAAACAAAGGTGGAATAGGTGAACTACAGTCTGACCTGCAACTGTAAAAGAATCAAAGTGCAAGTTAGTCCAGTGACTATAATACTTCTAAGGAGGATGTAGAATTTTTAACCGTTTGACAGGTGCAATTAATCTCTTTTTTTCTCTCTTTTCTTAATAATTTAATATTAATGGTAATTTAGAAGAAATGTGGAAGTCTTCACACATTTGAAACTGCCTGCCCCACATACTCTCCTGGTGGACATAAACAGATCAATTTGCTAATGAACTGTGTTGCCTCACTGTGACTGTCCTATACTTTTGAGCTCTGTACTTACTGAGCATGTGGCAGAAACTTCAGATGACCTCCATCCTGTCCCAGGCGTGGTACTGTGAGGATGTCTCTAGATTGCCTTTGCTGGTTTCAGCTGCCATAGCTTCTGCAGTGGTTCCAGGCCTCATCTGCTGGCCATTTTCCCAGGCTCTGGTCTTCCAAATGAGGAGATAGAGCAAATATGTCCTCACTCAGACAGGGGCTGTGCAACTCAAGACAGAAGATGAAAAAGAAGCATCCCTGCCCTGTTAGCTTGCTGACTACTGTGGTAGGCTGAGACCCAAACAGTAACTCAAGCACAGTGTATGTGAGGGTCAAAGAAGAGTGGATTAGTATGTTAACTGGGATCGAAGAATGGGTAGCAACTTGACCAGGCATAGTTGCAAGAAAACAAGTGATAACAGACTAAGACAAAGTAAAGCAAGATTAGGAAACGAAGTGCCCAGTGTAGCTGCCTTACTGGTGTGTGGGGGAAGGGAGAGAGAGAGAGAGAGAGAGAGAGAGAGAGAGATCAGGCAGAAAGCAAGTTGTGGCTCTTTTGTGAAGGGCCTTGCATGTGATACCAGGACTTCATTCTCAAAGGAATGTACAGTGAAAGGTCCTAAGAGAGCCTGTCATTGCTGCGATCTCCTGTGTGTCTTCTGCTGCTTTCTCCTCTTTCTGATCCTGCCCAGCCTGGAGCCCCTTGAAGAAAGTGGTCATGTCATATCTTGTTTATTATCATGTCTCTCATGCTGAACATAGGACCTGCCTCAGAGTAAGCACTAAATGAATTTCAGTTTAATTAATGAATGAATTTTGGCAGCCACCCCCTCACCCTGGGGCCATTTGGGCTCCTGCTTGCAGTATCTGGTAGTGTCCATGAGTTGTTCTCAGTACCTGGAGTTACTGTCCCTTCTGGCTCCGGAGGCTCTCTGAATGTTTGGGATGTGTCCTCGCTCCACTGCAACCCTTTCTGTGCTGTATGTTTATAGCAGAAGTTGCCAGCTGCAAGTTCAGAGGGACTGTGGACCTTTCAAATCATACAAAGATTTATAAATGCACTCTTTTATTTTGAGGGGGGAGTTCAAGACTAGCATGCACAAGTGCCTGCTTTGCAAGTGCAAGGTCGTGAGTTTGAACCCCAGTCCCACCAAAAAAAAAAAAAAAAAATACTATCATGCAATCTCAAAGAAGCCCATGCATGATATGAACATAAAACTCAAGCTAAGATAAAGCAAGTCCCTTTATGGCCCGACTCTTGCTCACTGTCTTAGTTACTTTTTGCTCATTGCTGGGAAAATACCCAACACTCAAAATGAAGGAAGGAAAGGTTTATTTAGCTCACAGTTCGTAGAGGTTTCAGTCCATATTCGGCTGGCCCAAGGCTGAGTGGAGCAG
>PVJA010013758.1:8687-48957 GCA_004027025.1 Myocastor coypus | reverse complement strand
GACAGGCTACAATTTTGTGTTTCCTTGAATTTCCAAATATCTGTGTCAAAATTGTGTAACTGCTTATATCACATTGTATGGAACATTATTAGAATATCAATGATGGTTAGAAAATATCATTTCCAAGCTAAGTCAAAGATATTTGACACTCAGAAAGCCAGTGATGATAAGCTCAAGTACCTATGTTATAGAGTAATAGTATCACAAAGCTTTTCTGCTGGAGGGTTAAGAAGGTAAGTTAACAGACCAAAAATTGGAGAAAAAGAAGGGCTGTAAGGATAGCCAATATTTTGGTCCTAGTCCTTCAAGGTCAATAAGGATCCAGGATATAAGAGAACCTGTGCGGTAATATCCTATAACTCAGAGGTTTCCCAAATTTTCTGGTCAAGGAGATTGTGGGACCTCAGAGGAAAGGGATGAATGAACTATAGTGAGTCTAAGGAGAGTCACCCAGAGAAAAACATTCTCTCAGGATTTCACAGAAAGCAACATGGCCAAGCAATGGCCGTGACTCGTCCCGAAGGCTGACACTAACAACAGTTCTACAAAGTACTGTCTATGGTCCCAAACTTAATCCTGAGGGGATTTGACCCTGGAAGATACAAAAAAAATTGAATGTTTTGTTGTACAGGTCTTTTTTCGACTTGCCCTTGACCACCCAGCAAGTAAAAAAAAATGCTTAATTACAATGCATGAAACTCAGAGCTAGATTGGTGAGATGAACTTTAGGAGGCTGAGATTCAAAAGCCTCCAACATCACAAGCCTCACTGGTGGCCCACTGCAATTGCAGCACTTTTGACTGTGTATGTATCTGCTTCCTCTTAGTCCAAAGAGAAGTATATTCTTTTCCTTTTCTTTTTTTTTCTAAGCAACATCAATAAGGAGGTGGGTCATGCCCACACACTGTACCCTGTAGAACGATTGTGAGGACAATATGCAATATGTCAACTTTCAAAAAAAAAAAAGGAAAGGGGAAAAGAAAAAGAAAAAAAAATAAAAAATGTAATGTTGATTTAAGAGTGTTAATGTGTAATTTTTTGATCAATCTTATATACCTATATGTATTAATCTAAACTGATCCGATGATGAAAATATGTAATATAACCCGTGTTAAATTTAAACAATAAAAATATTAAATTAAAAAACAAAGAAATGTGGAGCCTTTCTTCATGTATTTATAAGCTCGTTGAATTTCTTTCTCTGAGAAGTGTGGGTTCATCTCAGATGCCCGTTTTGCAAGGTTAACTTTTATTAACTTGCATGATGATGTCTCTATAAAATTGGTATTAAAATATTTGTTTAAGTTGTTCCTTTTCCTTTTTCCTGCTAAAAAACAGATTTTATTTTATGTTTTACCAAGAGACTGAATTAATACATGGCATAGTAATGTAACATCAAGTTCAAGTTGATATGTGCAATTATGCCCAAAATGACTATTTTAATTTGGGAGTCCTTAAAAATTTATCAGTCTTAATTGGCCTTTATTAAAGTTATCAACAGTCAAGTTAATTCAGAAAAGTAAGTGTAAAAGGAGACCACCACCTTTGATCTTGGAAGTTTTGCAAGGGAAATATTTTGTCTGTCTCTTCATAGATTTGCTGCAGCAGAGTTAACCTCCTTTTTACTTAGGGTGACATTGCTAGGAAACCTAGTTTTAGAACACTATTCTAAATTTAATATTGGTGCTTTCACCATGGTGCCTCCTTTGAAACTGCGTTTCAATTATAAAGTAGTATAAGAAGGCAAACTTTGCTGCAGTCTATTTTTATGCAAAATGTGGAAATATGAACAGCTTATCATTAACTCAGCTAGTCTTCATGAAAGTACAATGGGTAAACTTTATAAATATCTACTTTTCTTTTGTAACAGGACAGCTGAAGAGACAGATGTCATCTGGGAGAGTGGTTATGTTGGTTATCAGAGACAAAGAAATTAGTGGTAATACATGTTTTCAGCTAATATTATACTGGCTATACCAATAATCTCCTGAATGGGTTTTCCTGATTCTTTATCTTCTCTCTAACACAATTTAAAACATTCTCAAAACTTTCCTGCTGTATTACCTAGCATTTAGCCAGTTTACACTAGATATGTATTTTACAAAGTTTATTTAGCTGTATGAACAAAGCAAGAACTGAATGATCTCACTGTCCATTTGCATCCAGATTTAATGCAAAAAAAAATCAAAGACAGCTTTTAAAATTAAGCTATTACTTTTATTGGTCTGCTTGTACCTTTACTATGGCTTACTGGATTTGCTAATTTCAAAGATCACAGGTCAAATAAATGCAGTGTTATCTGCAGACCAACTAAGGTACAATTTATACTTGAAAGCGTGCTCTTGTATTCTGTCACCTTATCTGAAAGAACAGGCTTCAGCTGATGTACGTGATTACAAAATGTCTCATTCTTTAGGGGGTTTTGGAAACAAGTGTACAGGAAATCAGGGAGCAAGGAACACAGGATTTAGAGTTCTGACACAGAACCTGGCCACTCAGGAAAAACACTGATTCTCTCCACCTTAGAAACTCCCACTACTACAGATCAGTATATTAATATAGCTTTACATTTATATATCTCATGATTATACTTTTCAGCTGCATGTTTAAGACCAAGTTAAAGCAAGACTAAAAATATAACTGTAGTGGTTGATACAATGTGTCAACTTGGCTGAATGACTCAGCAGCCCGGTTCCCTGTTGGTGGGAGCCCCACTCTGGGGTAAAATTGGTTCTTCCCTGGAGTGTGACCAGGGACTGCCTAGGATATGATTGGATTTCTCCCTAGAACGGGATCAAGGGCCCATCGTGGGGTATGACTGGTTCCACCCTAGGGAGCAATGAGCTCACGTCAGAATGACTGAGCACAAAAAGTCTTTTTAAAGGGCTGAAGGCGGAGTCAACACTTCACTTCGTCTGAGAAGCTTCTTTCTTCGCGTTCAGACTGGACTTCATCGTCTGGCTTGCAGTGCAGACTCTTTGGCCTCAAGCTTAGATCTTTCGCCATCCATAGCAGACTCTTCAGCGTCCATCTACAGACACTGCAGTCTTCTATTGCAGACCCATCAGCCGACAGAGACTTACACAGAGTGTTACAGTGAAGTCCAGGCCTCAGGATTGAATTCTTCAGTCCGGAGCATGCAGACACCTTGTGTGCACTTCCTCATCTGACTCTGTGGCTATTGTAAGCCAATCTTACAATTTCTTATAGATTGCATATTTTGTGTTAATATCTATTCCTTATATTATATCTATTTTGTTCCTCTAAATAAAGCCCTGGCCAATACAGAATATGGTACCAGGAGTGGCCCTAGAGAAGCAGAATATAATGATGGGATTTTTACTTTATTTATTTATTTATTTACTTTAAAAAAATATTTTTATGAGGGGATTTTTATTTTTTATTTTTTTTAATTTAATATTTTTATTGTTTAAGTTTAACAATGGTTATATTACATATTTTCATCATCAGATCAGTTTAGATTAATACATATAGGTACATAAGATTGATCAAATAATTAAACATTAACCCTTTTAAATCAACATTACTTTTCTTTTTTTTTTATTCTTTCCCCTTTTCTTTTTTATTGAAAGTTGACATATTGCATATTGTCTTCACAATCATTCTACAGGGTACAGTGTGTGGGCATGACACACCTCCTTATTGATGTTGCTTAGAAAAAAAAAGAAAAGGAAAAGAATATACTTCTCTTTGGACTAAGAGGAAGCAGATACATACACAGTCAAAAGTGCTGTAATTGCAGTTGGCCACCAGTGAAGCTTGTGATGTTGGAGGCTATTGAATCTAAGCCTCCTAAGGCTCATCTCACTAATCTAACTCTGAGTTTCATGCATTGTAATTAAGCATTTTTTTTTTCTTGCTGGGTGGTCAAGGGCAAGTCGAAGAAAGACCTGTACAACAAAACATTCAATTTTTTTTGTATCTTCCAGGGTCAAATCCCCTCAGGATTAAATTTGAGACCATAGACAGTACTTAGTAGAACTGTTGTTAGTGTCAGCCTTCGGGAAGAGTCACGGCCATTGCTTGGCTATTTTGCTTTCTGTGAAAGCCTGAGAGAATGTTTTTCTCTGGGTGACTCTCCTTAGACGCACAGCAGTTCATTCATCCCTTTGCTCTGAGGTCCCATAATCTCCTTGACCAGGAAATTTGGGAAACCTCTGAGTTATAGGATATTACCGCACAGGTTCTCTTATATCCTGGGTCTTTATTGACCTTGAAGGGCTAGGGCCAAAATATTGGCTATCCTTACAGCCCTTCTTTTTCTCCAATTTTTGGTCTGTTAACTTACCTTCTTAACCCTCCAGCAGAAAAGCTTTGTGATACTATTACTCTATAACATAGGTACTTGAGCTTATCATCACTGGCTTTCTGAGTATCAAATATCTTTGACTTAGCTTGGAAATGATATTTTCTGACCATCATTGATATTCTAATAAGTTTCCATACAAAGTGATATAAGCAGTTACACAATTTTGACACAGATATTTGGAAATTCAAGGAAATACAAAATTGTAGCCTGTCAAGACTATGGTATTTGGTCCAGTCTCTTATTTTCAAGTACTACTCTTGAGAGAGAGAATGACAGTAACTGAGTTTACACCAGGAGCAGTACATATCAAAAAGACAAGAGTGACAGATAAAGGAGAAAACATATCAATAGCAAAACCATGCACTTATGTACACAGGATGAATTACACAATATTCACAGGATTGGTGTCTCCAGTTGTATTAGGAGACACTAGTACTGTACACAGATATTGGTCTCAAGAATCTTCAAAAGGTTCAGCATATTGATTATAGCACAATGTAACGCTGAAACTATGTTTTGAATATATGAGGGGATTTTTAAATAGCTTTGCAAATTCCTGGGGTTGGCTGAAACACTGGAAGAGACCTAAAGATGCCATGGAATCTTGTGGTATTAACCAGTGTCCTAGATATCCCTGGCGTAAGCTGTTTTAAACAATAAGCCTCATAGATCCATATGATTATCCTGAGTCACTACTTGTGAAATGTCAGGAATTTAATGATTCGGTACATACAACTTCTGAAAATCTTTGGTCCAATAGAGAATATAATGATGCCAGTTTGTTGGTTGTAGCTGCAATAGACAAACTTTTGTATAAAGATCAGGAGCACACAAATTTGATTGCCCGCCTTCAGACCCAGATAAAAATTTTAAGTTTCTACGTCTGTCCTGACAATCTCTTCTCTTTTAGCCATAAAGCTGAGGTTGTGGAGCCCCAAAGTCCCTCATAATTCGATTGGCTGAACTGCAACGTAAATTAAATGCTAAGCCTCGAAGGGTATCTGAAGCAAAGGTGAGGGCACTGATTGGGAAAGACTGGGATCCCATAAAGTGGAAATGGGGATGTGTGGGAGGATCCTGAGGCTGATGATGCTGAGTTTGTAGATGCTAATGAAATTATTATGTCTGAGGAAGAGAATTCCCTGCCCACTGTGGCAGAGGAACCATTGCCTGCATCCTCTGCAGTACTAGTGTCTCCTAATACAACTGGAGACACCAATCCTGTGAAGAACAAACAGGATAATGCTGTGACTTCCCAGGACCCACCAACAGCACCCACTTTTGCCTCTAGGCTCATAAACACACTTCAATCACAGATGTCACCTAGGGGTGAGGTACATAATGTGATCCTTGAAGAGACACGTTATTCTGCCGAAGACTTTCTTGAGTTTTCTAACTTTTACAAGCAGAGGCCTAATGAGCAGGCATGGGAATGGATTTTATGAGTATGGGATAATGATGGCAAAAACATTCACCTGGATCAGGCTGAGTTTGTTGATATGGGCCCATTAAGTAGGGATTCTAAATTCAAAGTTGCATCTCATAGAGTACAGAGGGGTGTTAACAGTCTATTTGACTGGTTGACAGAAGTATTGCTCAGAAGATGGCCCACTGTGAATGAGTTAGAGATGCCTGATCTTCCATGGTTTACTATTGATGAAGGGATTCAGAGGCTTAGGGAAATGCAGATGTTGGAATGGATCTGTCGTTTTTTTTTTTTTTTTTTTTGTCTTTTTGAGACAGGGTCTCGCTATGCAGTTGAGGCTGTTCCTGAGCTCACTTTTGTAGCCCAGGCTGGTCTCGAACTTGCACCAATCTTCCTGCCTCAGCCTCCCAAGTGCTGGAATTACAGGCGTGCGCCACCACGCCTGGCTAAGGATTTGTCATTTTAAGGATAATCCTGCATACTGGGATAATCCTGAAGCCACACCCTTTGCTAATACCTTGAGAAACAGGTTTGTCAGAGGAGCACCAGCATTCCTGAAGAACTCTGTCACTGCCCTTCTTTGCATGCCACATCTTACAGTGGGGACTGCAGTTACTCAATTAGGAAATTTAAGGTTAATGGGCTTGATTGGAACCCAGAATTCCAGGGGTCAAGTGGCAGCACTTAATCGCCACAGACAGCGGAAGCAAAACAGTGACCAGAATAAGCTGACATGCATAGACCTATGGCATTGGCTGATTAGTCATGGTGTTCCCAAAAGTGAAATAGATGGGAAGCCTACAAATTTTTTTCTACATTTATATAAATGAAAGAATGATAGGTCAAAAGAACAGAGACATACTTCAAATCATGGTAATAGACAATTGCGGCCTCTCAACCAATTCCCAGATTTGAGCCAGTTTACAGATCCAGAACCCCTTGAATTATGGGTAGGCCAGGTTTCCTCGGGGAAGGATCCTAATGCCCCCAGAACTTGTACAGTCAGACTTCCTCCCATTCTTCCGCAGAAGGACCTACGGCCTTTTACCCGAGTGACTGTACACTGGGGAAAGGGGAATTATCAGACATTTCGGGGACTACTGGACATTGGTTCTGAACTAACATTGTTTCCCGGGGATCCAGAACACCATAGTGGCCCTCCAGTAAGAGTAGGGGCCTATGGAGGGCAGGTGATCAATGGAATTTTAGCAAAGGTCCGACTCACAGTAGGTCCAATAGGTCCTCGAATCCATCCTGTAGTTATATCCCCTGTTCCAGAATGTATAATCAGAATAGACATACTTGGCAGAATCCTCACATTAGTTCCCTAACCTGTCATGTTAGGGCTATTATGGTTGGAAAGGCCAAAGGGAAGCCACTAGAGTTGTCCTTGCCTGGTAAAATAGTGAACGAAAAGCAGTATCGCATTCCTGGAGGGATTTCAGACATTAGTGCCATTATCAAGGACCTGAAGGAGGCAGGGGTAGTGGTTCCCACCACATCTCCATTTAATTCCATTTGGCCTGTGCAGAAGACAGATGGGTCTTGGAGAATGACCATAGATTATTGTAAATTGAATCAAGTGGTGACTCCAATTGCAGCTGCAGTACCTGATGTAGTCTCTTTGCTTGAGCAGATTAACACATCTCCTGGTACTTGGTATGCAGCTGTTGATTTGGCAAACGCCTTCTTCTCCATACCTATCCATAAGGACCATCAGAAGCAATTTTCTTTCACTTGGCAAGGCCAGCAATATACCTTCACTGTCTTGCCACAAGGGTATATTAACTCTTCTGCCCTGTGTCACAACTTAGGTTGTAGGGATCTTGATCATTTTTCTTTTCCGGAAAATATCACACTGGTCCATTACATTGATGATGTTACACTTATTGGGCCTACTGAGCAGGAGGTGGCAACCACCTTGGATTTGCTAGTACAGCATTTGAGGGGCAAAGGATGGGAGATAAATCCCACAAAAATGCAAGGCCCTTCTACCTCAGTGAAGTCTAGGAGTCCAATGGTGTGGAGCATGTAGAGATATTCCTTCAAAGGTGAAGGATAAATTGTTGCATATGGCTTCCCCTACAACCAAAAAGAAGGCACAGCACCTCGTAGGCTTATTTGGATTTTGGAGACAACATATTCCTCATGTAGGTGTTTTACTCTGACCCATTTACCGAGTGACTTGGAAAGCTGCTAATTTTGAATGGGGCCTGGAATAGGAAAAAGCCTTGCAACAGGTCCAGGCTGCTGTTCAGGTCGCTCTGCCTCTGGGACCATATGGCCCAGCAGATCCCATGGTACTCAAAGTATCAGTAGTATATAAGGATGCTGTCTGGAGTCTCTGGCAGGTCCCCATAGGTGAATCACAGCGGAGCCCTTTAGGATTTTGGAGCAAGGCTCTGCCATCATCTGCAGACAATTACTCTCCCTTTGAGAAACAGCTGTTGGCCTGTTACTGGGCATTGGTGGAAACTGAACGCTTGACTATGGGACACCAGGTCACGATGAGATCTGAGTTGCCTATCGTGTCCTGCGTATTATCTGATCCATCAAGTCATAAGGTTGGACGTGCCCAGCAACAGTCTGTCATTAAATGGAAGTGGTACATTCATTATAGAGCCAGAGCAGGTCCAGAGTGGACAAGTAAATTACATGAAGTTGCCCAGATACCTATGGCCCCTATGCCTGCCATATTGCCTTCTGTTTCCCAGCATGCACCTATGGCATTGTGGGGCATGCCATATAATCAGTTGTCAGAAGAAAAGAAGACTAGGGCCTGGTTTACAGATGGCTCTGCATGCTACGCAGGCACCACTCATAAGTGGACAGCTGCAGCCTGACAGCCCATTTCTGGGATGTCATTAAAGGACAATGGTGAAGGGAAATCATCACAGTGGGCAGAACTTCGGGCAATGAACTTGGTAGTACATTTTTCCTGGAGAAAGAAATGGTCAGATGTGCTACTATATACTGACTCACGGGCTGTAGCCAATGGTTTGGCCAGATGGTCTGGAACCTGGAAAGAGCATGAAAGCCTGATACAATGTTTTCTCTCTCAGTGACTCTCCTTTGGCACACTAAGTATCTTCAGTCCCTTTCGTCTGCAGCCCCACAATCTCCTTGATCAGAAAATTTAGGACACCACAGAGTTACAGCATGTCACAGCAGAGGTCCACTTATGTCCTGAGTCCTCACTGACCATCAAGGGCTAGGACCAAAATGTTGCCTATTTTTTATGCTATCTATCTGTCTAATTTTTGGTCTGCAATGTTTAATTGTTGAACATCCAGAACAGAAGCTTAATGATATTATTATCCTATATCAGAGGCAGTTAAACTTAATATCACTATCTTTTTGAATATCAAAAACCTTAGTCATAAAATGGAACTGCTATATTTCAATAACAATGGATATTCTAATATTTACATTCCTATTCAATGTTAAAAAGCTATTACACATTTTTACACAGAAATTTAGAAATCAAGCCATACAACATGATAGCAAGACCACCCTAGGATATTTTGTTTTTCTTGTCTCTTATTTGCTTTTACTACCTTAAAAAAAGCTCAATTCAACAACTTCAGACAATTCCCAGTTTTGCTGATAACTCACTACTATTATGGACTATTCGACTATATTGGATTATTTTGCTGAATTCAAGTAACTACAATCTTTTTTAATGGTGTCAAGTATGAAAAGGAAAAGAAGTCCTTTAAAGACTTCTCCAAATACAGTTGCTGTAACAGCAATGAAGCACCCATCTCTGACAAAACAAAAAAGGGGTTATAAAGGAGTACTTCGTTAAGAAAAAAATATATGCATATACCTATATCTATCTATCTATCTATCTATCTATCTATCTATCTATCTATGTATCTATATATGATAGTTAGGATAAATAAACTACTTTCTGTTAGTTCAATGAGAAGAAAGGTTTATGCTATTATTGCTTAGACAAGATATAATGTCTCCATCTTGTCCTCTGAATAACTACTATGAAGATGACAATATGCAATGTATTAATTAATGTAACTGTCCTATTAACCTGTTCTGAAACTCTTTCATTGCTGTTTTATCTGTTTTTTAAATGTATTCAAAATAAGAAACTCCTATTTCTCATAGTTGTAACTGCCCTGGCTGTGCTGACTCCCAGGTCTCTCTACAGGAATAATGTCCTCTGTGGCTGTCTGTGGCTCCAGGCCCTTGTCCTGGTCAATGCCTATGAAGAGCTTCTCTGATGCAATGGGAAGTCACAGGAAGGCACTCTCCCACAGACTCAGATGCAGGGACCATGTGCAGAAGGAAGACTTTGCTGGGAACTACTGCTGGTGCTGAACTTCTCCCTATGGATCCCTTCAAATACAGAAACGTATCAAAAATACAAGAGTGACATGTATTCGAAACATAGTTTTAGCGTTACATTGTGCTATAATCAATATGCTGAACCTTTTGAAGGTTCTTGAGACCAATATCTGATTCATTCTGTGTACATAAGTGTATGGTTTTGCCATTGATATGTTTTCTGCTTTACCTGACTTCCTAGATTGGTGAGATGAGCTTTAGGAGGCTTATATTCAATAGCCTCCAACATCAGAAGCTTCACTGGTGGCCCACTGCAATTGCAGAACATTTAACTGTGTATGTATCTGCTTCCTCTTAGTCCAAAGAGAAGTATATTCTTTTCCTTTTTTTTTTCTAAGCAACATCAATAGGGAGGTGGGTCATGCCCACACACTGTACTCTGTAGAACGATTGTGAGGACAATATGCAATATGTCAACTTTCAAAGAAAAGAAAGGGGAAAAGAAAAAAAAAGTAATGTTGATTTAGAATGGTTAATGCTTAATTGTTTGATCAATCTTATATACCTATATGTATTAATCTAAACTGATCTGACGATGAAAATATGTAATATAACCATTGTTAAATTTAAACAATAAAAAATTGAAACTTGAAAAAAAAAAAAAAACAAATACAGAAACGTCTTGTTAATGAAGTAGAAGTAGGAGGCTGACCCTGTAGGGATCTGTTGGTCTTACTGTGAGTGGTTCAATCCCAGGGAGATAAGGTGGTAGGAATGCGAAGGATAGACAAGATGTAAAGTGGGGCTAGGTGGTCGCCAATATGCCTAATCGGCAAGATTAACTCAACACACAGAAAAATGATCCTTTATTTATACTTTTACAAAGTCTGCATCACATTACACAAGGCTGTCCAGTGACCAATAGCTGGCTTAAACCAGACTGGATGATTTTTTTCAGCACTAGGGTAGCTTGCCTGACCAGTCCCACCTACACACATTTGATCAATTTCCTCGCTTCCTGTGGCTCCCAACATATTCACCTTTTTGTACTGTTTTGTTAAAGATGGATGTTTCATTACAATTGGAGAAGCTGTATTTCGAGAAGTCTTTAAAGGACCTTTTTATATTTGATGTCAGTCCAATGATTGTAGGTACTTGAATTTAACGTAACCAATCCTATATAGTACAACAGTACAATAGTATTATGCTTTTAGCATAGCTGGTGATTGCTAATTGTAGTTCACTTGCACTTTTTACAGCTTAGCATATTAATATGGCATTACTTTTATACCTTATGGCTAAACTTTTCTGTTGGGTGGTTAAGACCAAGTTAAAGCAAGACCTATATAAATATGAGTATAATTTTTGTTATCTGACAAGGTCAGCCCAACTCAGGATTTATCTTGGAACAATGTACAGCATTTTGTAGATCTTCTGTCAGTGTAAACTATCTGGATGAATCATGGCCATTGCTTGACCAATTTGCTCTCTATGAGAGCATGAGAGATTATTTCTCTCTAGATGACTCTCTTTAGGCACGCTATACATGACTGATCACTTTCATCTGTGGCCCCATGATCTTCTTGTCATAGCAGAGGTTCTCTTATGTCCTGAGTCTTTACTGACCTTGAGGGGCTAGGGCCAAAATATCGGCTATCCTTTTAGCTCATCTATCTCTCTAATTTCTGGTCTGCAAGGCTTAGTTGTTAAACATCCAGAAGAAAAGTTTAATGACATTACTCTGTAACACAGGCAGTAACTTAGCATTATTATCTATCTGAATATTAAACACCTAAGAAACAATAATTGCATAATTTTACACAAAATTTTAGAAATCAAATCATACATAACACCGCAGCAGGCCATTCTTATGACATTTTATGATATACTTACATTTCCATTTTAACATATCATAACCCTTTTAACCAATCTTTATCTAATATGTATGAATTTTTCACCTAATAATCCTTAAGTGAGACATTTATCACAAGGCTTTTTCCTCCTTTCCCCCATTTTTTTTTATTTTAAAAATCTTATCACAATAAGCAATCTTTGTTTAACACTGTAGAAGATCTCTACACTTACAATCATGGATACATTTAGAGCACTATGAGATTAATAATAATGAGTTATACATGTAAGAAGCTTGTTTCTTAATTTAGTTGAAAACCAAACCATTTTTTAAGACAAAACCAATCATTTTTTGAAAGTCTTTTATCATTAAACCAATGACCGGCTTGTTGTCTCCTAGAAGACTATTGACATTACTGCGAGTTCCTTATTAATGAACAAATGGTTGGCCACACCTATTCATTAATAGGACTCTCAATAATTTTTAAACATTTTTCTCAGCATAAGCTGAATTAATTCAAACCTTTTGATAAACTATGTATAAAGTAATTTTGATATGACTTAGACCAGCTGGTAGCTTTAAAAAGAGCATGCTTTTAAGCCTATATAGACCATGTTGTATTGTGAACAAATAACCAAAAGGAAAACAAAAAGTAAACAACAGCAACAAAAGGGGGAACAGCTATTCACATAATGACACACCCACAGACAACTACACAGTACACTCAAATGGCCATCTTTACAAAATTACTGAGTGTACTCGATTATATATATCTGACCAAATTAACTTGTATTAACTCTATTGCAAATTTTATAATAACTAGACTAGTCATATTTTGCTTTCAATAAAGAGAGATCTCAGCAGCAAATTTTTGAAAAAGTAAAATCTCTCATCTCTAAATAGTATCTATGGTCTATATTAAGTAAAATTATGTTCAGTTCTCATTATACGTTTTACCATCCATTTAAACCTTAGATTTCCATTTTGTTAGTTCCTTCAGTAGACCCCTGCTTGGATCTGGCCTCCTTGTTGTTTACTTCTTTTCTGGATCTGGCTTCATGATATAGCCTAACAGCTCTTTCTGGTACCCAGTAAGTCATTCAGCATTCTCTGGGAAAGCACAAGCATACCCTCTCCCACAGGTTAGTAGTAGACTGGGTCCTTTCCATTGTCCAGTATAAAGATCTTTCTAAAGGACCTTTTCTATTCTTTTTTTGCTGTTGTTTGATGGAATTGTCTTTTTGCTGCTGTATTTCAATCTTTTGTAGAACTTAAAGGAGTTGAGCACGTATACTGTCCAGTGAAGTCTATTACGAGGTGTGAATTTTATAGGGAATGATTCCCCTGTTTGTTTTTGCAGGTGAATTTTAATTCAACAGTGTGCCTGCTCAACAATTCATTGAGCTTGAGGGTTATAAGGAATCTTTGTGATAAGGGCAATATGAAAAGACTTACAAAACTTTTGGACGGTGGCATTTGTATATGCTGGGCAATTATCAGTCTTAAGTGGCCTTGGGTAGCCAAGGGCACTAAAGGCTTCCAAACAGTGAATAATGACATGTTTAGCTGCTTCATCAGTGCAGGTAGTAGCAAATATGAATCCTGAGGAAGTGTCCACTGAAACATGGATCCAACAATGGGCAAAGATGTTTTTGGTGGGGCAGGGGAAAGCAACCCCATTGTTTGTTTGGCCCAAGGTG
This sequence comes from Myocastor coypus, assembly GCA_004027025.1. Classification (NCBI taxonomy): domain Eukaryota; kingdom Metazoa; phylum Chordata; class Mammalia; order Rodentia; family Myocastoridae; genus Myocastor; species Myocastor coypus. Next base: position 35,344 of record PVJA010013758.1, on the reverse strand, counting down.
GCCCCACTGGAAGTTTCCCTGAATGGGTCAGCCTTCCCCATCAGTTTTTGATTTATATGTACTTGCCCAATGGTACCCTCATGTATATATAGCACATGAAATAGAAGGTTTGATTGAGGATGTACATAAAGACTGTGCTGTTTTTGGTGCAGCAGAACAATTTTGGGCTATATGTCCCTCATCCCCATAACAGAAATGAATGACCTTATTTTTGCCATTATTTTTCACTGTGAATGAATAACCTGAGTAATAGCTGCTGTCTAGAGAGTTCCCTATACATATGAGAGTCTGATATCTGTACAAATCTGAATTATCTCAGGTAGTATAGGCTGCTGTTTATGGTCTCTCAAAGCCTCTTTACACCATTTTTTTGCTTATTTTGCTAGCTTCCCTGTCACTGCCAATTTTCTCAGTAGCTTGCAACAAACCTGCTGCACCATCTTCAAAAGGTTCACTAGGGCCTTGACTAATGAAAGCCAAGTGCAGAATATTTTACTCTTATAAGGGAGTTCCCTCCAGGCCCTAAACGTCAATCTCTTAGTCTGATACATAGTTGCAATGTAAAGATCACTTGATTGTTTGCGCTAGCAAAGGTATAGTCTTTTGTAATGCCTAAGCTGTAAAACACATTTCCTGCCTGTTTCCTGCTATTTGTAAAGAAATTTTCGTTCCACAGTAGTCTTCTGGATTCGAACCTGTTTTAGCTACTCCTTTCAACTCATTTTGGGACATAGTCTGTTGTGGTAGCATTTCTACAAAACTCAAAGTGAAAGCAGCAGTAGGGCCATAAGTAGTAACAGCTAGTTTTAATTAAATCTGTGACTCAGTGAAATTTTTCTTTTGGCTCTATAAAACCCAGCTATGAACCACAGACACTATCTTGATCCTAACAAATTTTCAATGCCAGCAATTCAAATAGCCAACACCAAGGCCACAGGATACCATCCATAGACATGACCCCTACACAGAACAGGCACACAGGACTGTAGTTGGTGGTACATACCAGCCTCTGTGGCTAGATGAGGCAAACAGATGGGCAGGCACCTGAAGAATCCCAGCTGGGTTTGCCTAAGAGCAGAGCACAGAAGCCTCCTGAAGCCCAGTTTGTGCCCCTACCTCCAGAAGAGCTGTGCTGCTTGGAATCAATTGCTTGCAGAATGTTTTGTTTTGTCCTCTAATTGAGTAAAGCTAGAGGGTTTAAGCTCTACCTGCTGTACATTTACTCTACCCAGTTTGTCCCAATTGGGACTTGATTTTAAAACAGTACTCCACCCTAAGTGCTTTATGATGATCTTAGAAAGTAGCACAAATACAAAACCCCAAAATCAACAAACATTTTTATATACATCTATATACATCTGTCAACATCTACAGTTCTTGAAACTGTTTGTCCCATTGTTAACACAATTGAATCTCTGTTAGGCTTCTCTAAATCCTCTCTCTCTTTCTTCCTGCTTAGTTACCTCTCTGGCCCTAGTGAGCACACTGCTGGCCCTAGTGAGCCCTCCTGGCCCTAGTGAGCCCATTTCCCAAATTTTACAACTAGTTCACCAGCGACCATGCATACCTGTGCGGGCTACTGCTGCCTCTAACCACTGCACTTCCCCCCTCGAGCATGTACCTTGGGAGTGGTTCCCCTGCCCACAATTGCTTGGTACTAAGTGCGCTGTTTGGGTTCTAAATGTAGGGATCCATTGGTCTTATTGTGCATGGGTCTATCCCGGGGAGACACAGTGGTAGGAATGAGAAAGTTAGACAAGAAGACAAAAAGCTGGGCTAAGCGGTCGCCAGTCTGCTAGATGGGCAAGAGTAACTCAACACATGCAAAAACGATATTTTATTTATACTTTTGCAAGTGTGCACCACGACATGAGGCTGCCCCGTGACCAATATCTGGCCTGAACCAGACAGGATGTTTTTCTCAACAGGATGTACTTCTCAGCACTGGGGTGGCTTGCTTGCTCCAGGCACCAAGGCCCAGTAACACCTACATACACGTGATCGATTTCCTGGCTTCCTGCAGCTCCCAACATGACCCCAGTCAGACCATCTTTTGTTTCTGAGGGCAGTGCTTCATCCTGTGCCTTTATATTTCCTTCAACAGCAGTCCATTCACCCTCTACCTGCGTGCTCTTCTTGAGTCTTTGTGAAGTCTGTCCCAGTCGACTCCCTTCTCTTTGATCTTGATCACTAAGGTACTGAGGGGCCCTCTTCAGTTCCTCATGATCTGTGTCCTTTGTGGTGGTGAGCCTAGGGTGATGCCTCTTTAGAAAAGAATGACTTTCAGTGGATCTCATTATGAACAGTTTTGTGACAATCCCACTGAGTTGTTGACTTCCTCAGGCTGAGTGTAGTATGCTCTTCACATTCAATGAGGCACCTTCACTAGACCCCCAACAATTTCCTTTTCTGAAGTATGGATACATTTTGCAAACTCAAAATTCTACATGTTAGAAGAGAAAAACTCAGTCTTCTAAATGATAAAATAGGTAACACTTTTGAAAAGGTAAGTGGATCCAAGACTTTCTGAACCAAACACAAGATGCACAAGAAGTAATATCAAGAATTGATGGATGGGTTGACATCATATTAAAAGCCTTCAGGATAGCAAAGTAAACGAGCAATAGAGTGAATACAAAATGTAAAGGATGAGAAAAATTCCAACTGCTCCTCAGACAAAGGACTTGTATATAAAATGCATGAAACAATGGAAACGTATTAGACCTCCAAATTTGAAGAAGAAATTAAAAATTTAACATGTGAATTGAATGTCACATCTCAGATGAAGAAGTAAAAATTTTCAGTAAGGATATGAGAAAAATTTTCAACATTTCTGGCCATTCTAGAAACACAAATCAAAATAACATTGAAATTCCTTTCATCATTTTTTTTCTTTTCCCTTCCTACCCTCAATTTCAATTTTTTCAACAAATTCTTCATATTTCACAGTACCTACTATACATTTTGGTCTTTACTTACACTTAAGGTCTATTTATTTTTTCTGCTTTAATATTTAAATCTTTAAGTCATTTTTATTTTAGTGTGATGCATGACATGTGATTAGCTAGGTTTCCCACACCATATTTTTCAAAAAGGAAAGGCTTATTTTTTAACTTTTTTCTCTAATTAAGGAAAAGAGTAGTTGAAGCGATTGGGACAAAGGGAATCAAGATATATCACATACAGTACAAATTGTCAAGATGAATATGATAACTGTATATGTAAACTATGCCAATAAATTTAATAAAAACATTAAAATAAAAGAAAAAGTAATTCCACCTCACATAAGAAAGGTGACTTCCATCAAGAAATCAATCAACAGAAAATGCTGGTGAGGCTGTGATATGAAGGGAATCTTCTTCCTTCATTGGTGTGAACATAAAGGTATGCAACCATTATGGAAATCAACGTGAAAATTCTCAGTAAATTCGAAGTATAAATTTCATTTGAGCCAGCTCATTCCCTCTAGGTGATTTCTCGAAAGAGTTAAAGACGTCACAAAACATTGGTATGTGCATAACCATATTATGAGAAACACTATTCATACTAGTTAAAACTTGTAAAACGCTTATGCATCTATCAACAGATGAATAGATAAAAATTGCATTTTTATTCAGTGGAACACTACTCTGCCACAAAAGTAATAACTTAGAATCATTTCTAGAAAATGGATTCACCTTGAAATCATAATGTTAAGTAACTGAAACACAGAAAGTTAAATGTCACATAATTTCTCTCATACAAAAACTGTACATACTTTTTTCAAAATAAAAAAAACACAGATAATACAGAAAAGAAAGAAATATTGTAATCTACTGCAGATAATTTATATCAAAATGTACACTGACAGTGCAGTTTTCTTACATTTTTATATGTTCTTTGGTTTTTAGCCTAATTTCATATGATATTTAATTTCATGGATTTCTCCTTTTTATTTTGTAAAGAGAATGAAAAATAGTTTATAAACTTTAGAAATGATACAGAATTTCATGAAACAAATACATAATAATAATAATAATTCAACACATGTTGCATATTGTCTTCACATTCGTTGCTTATATTACCAGATATAAGCATGCAAAATTGCTCAAGAAATGAAAATGAGTAAAACTGATTTAAGCATTAACTGCTCCATTCAGTAGATCAACAGAAAAGAACAGTGCAATTATAAAAAATGTTGCTTGTAATCTCATTGGCTGACCATAGTCTTTGTCCCACCTCATATCCACCTAAGCGAGTTCCCATGTCTTCTCCTCTATAAAAGTCCCTGGAAGAGACCGCTTCCTGGGAACAGCCACTGGGGACCTCCCTCCTGTCTCTCTCCCAGACAAGAGCTTTTTTTTGCTCAACAAATCTATTCTGCTCATAATCTCCATTTCTTCCTAAAATTCATTCTTGTGTTTTAGAGAACAGAAACTTGTCCCAGGTACTTTTAAGGTTGAGGATCGGTTTTCCCTATTGGGAAACCTCATTTGGAGATTCCCTATTGGAGTTCATCCACTCCAGATCAGTTTTATTCTTCCTACATCATTATGACACACCCAGATAGGGCTCCAGCAGCTGCACGCTGTCTAAGCAGGTACATTAGTCCACTGTTCTATCAGGACAGCCTATACTGTGCTCATTTTGATGCACTGCAGATTTTCCTTCATGTTTAGACATAGCTGGTGATACTTTCAGTTTTCATATTTAAGCCTTAATCAATTTTGAGTCATTTCTGAAACTGATGGTAATTTTCTGTTTTATTATTCTTTTTGTATTGTGTATACTATTTTCCTAACAGCATACAATTAAAAGATTTTCTTTTCTGCACTGTATATTCTAAATACATTTCTTTAAAATCAGTTGGCTCTAGATGTGTAACTTTCTAGGTTCTCTACTTTGCTTCATTGGTGTATATATGTTTTTTAATGTCAATGCCATAATGTTTTGATTGCTGAGGATCTAGTTTGTTTTGAAATCAGATATTTTTTATGGAGATGTACAGGGTGTTTAGGGTCTCACTACTAGATTCAGACCCATAGTCATCCACCTGCTTGCAGGCTCCCAAGAGCTGGGGTTACAGGTGGGTGATACCATGCCCAGTCTCAATTTCCATTTCATGACAGTCTGGAGATCAAACCCTGGGCCCATGCCCCTATATGCATGTGCTTTGATCCACTGAGATATTGGGCCAGCCCATGAGGTCAGACATTGTTGATGTAGGAAGAAAAGCCTGATCTGAAGTGGATGACCTCCAAAAGATATAGGGAAAACTGATCTTCCAACATGAAAAGTACCTGGGACGAGTTCGTGTTCTCTTAAACACAAAAATGAATTATAGAAACGAACAGAGATAATGAACAGAATTGATTTATTGGGGAAAGAAAGCTCCCGTCTGAGAGAGAGACAGGAGGGATGTCTCCAGTGGGAGTCCCCTGGGAAGCTGTCTCTTCCACAGACTTTTATAGAGAAAAGTCATGGAGCAAGGCAGGTCTCAAGGTGCGGAGAAGATGTGGGAACTCGCTTAGGAAGGTAACAGGTAGAACAAAGACTATGGTCAACCAATGAGATTACAAGCACCATTGCTCAGGTAAAATTGATTAAAATTGTGATCCAATTAGAAAGTGAGTCATGTAGCAAGTGGGCAAAAATACAGAGCAAAGTCTGTTCCTGTTGGATGTGGTTGTTGACTCTTTCTAGGCTCTTCCAAGGTAATTGACACTTAGCATGTCAATCTCTGATGCCCACCCTTAAGGCAGTATGTGGTCATTTTGGTTTACTCTTGTCTTGAGATCTGGCCCAAAGTGCAGGAGTGTCTGTCTCTAGCTGTAAAGTCACATTGTCTTCAATGTCATCCTTGAGGGCCTGGCCCTATCTGACTGCCTATAATATTTCTACCTAATTCAGTTGCCTACAACATTGTGAAGTTTCTTGCTTTGTTCATTTTACTCAATATGGCTTTGATTGATCAAGTATTTCAGTAGTTCCATGTAAATTTTTTGATTCTGGAAGAGTGCCAAGTGTACTTTGATACATATTTTATGTCATCTGGAAATCAATTTGAACACCATAGATTCTTTAAAAAATATTGAAACTTTAAATCTGTAAATGGGGGCTTTGGAGTTAGCTCAGTGATTTAAGCACCTGGGCTGGGAATCTCAGCAGTGCGATCCCTAGACTCATGTAGAAGGCAACCTGAGAGCCAATAAATAAATAAATAGATAAATAAATAATCATTATCAACTTTGGGTCTGGGAAGATAGCTCAGTAGATTAAGCCCTTGCCTATCAAGTGCAAAGACCTGAGTTCAATCCCTGGTTCTGCCAAATATAAATAAATAAATAAATAAATAAATAAGTAAAGGATGCCCATCCAATTTTGTGTCTTCTTCCAGTTTCTTTCAAGATCATTTAAAATTTTTACCATAGAGATATAACCTCTTTTGTAAAATTTTATTTATTTATTTATTTATTTATTTATTTATTTATTTCACTACTGTGCATTGAAATTAGGACCTTGGACTTGTCAGGGCAAGTGCTTCTTCTACTAAGCTATCTCCCTGGCTCCCTCAGTAATTCAATATATTCATAGCTATGATCAATTTTGCTTTACTGGTTTTCTATTTCAAATTTTAATGAGTATACAATATCACTACTCATCTTTAATTTTGTTTGAAAAATATTTTGAATGCTTTCAGTTATATCTCTAATTCATTTTCATTTTAGAAATGAATGCATGTTGTTAGACATGAGTCTATTCTTCAACATGTAGAAAGTCAGTTGTTGCATCACCATTAATTATAGAGGTTCTTTCTTCGAATGAATCGGTTGGCAGCTTTATCAAATATAAGGTGGTTTAGGATATTGAGTGTTGTGTCTATATCTTATAAGCTGTTCCACTGTGCTTCATTTCTGACTTTTTGATATGCCATGCTGATTTTATTACAGTAGTTTTATAGCATAATTTCAACTGAAGGATGCAATGTTTCCTGATTTGCCTTTGTTGCTGAGAGTTGTTTTCCTGTTCTAACTTTCTTCTGGGTCCAAATGACTTTGAAGATGGTTTTCTCTAGTTCTGTGAGGTATGATAATGATATTTTAATTTGGATTGCATTTAATTTTAACAATTTTAGGAGTATGACTTTATTCAATGTGCTGATTCTTCCCATCCATCAGCAAGTAATATCTTACCATTTTGTGATATCAACTTGGATATTTTTAAGAGAACTGTAATTTTCAATATATAGTTGTTTCAATTCTTTTATCATATGGATTCCAAGGTAATTTTTCTTGGTGCTATTTTGATAGGTGAGACTTACGTAATTTCTGTCATTGCCTTTAATTTTGTGTGTAACAATGTTATTGATTTCTGATTGATGGCTGCATCTAGATGAAATACTGACTTTGATTATTAAATCTTCAATTATTTCAGTGGAGTTTTTAATGTCATCCATGTGGAGCATCATGTCATCTGCAAATAATCATGGATGAATTTCTTCTTTTCCTTTCTTTAAAAATTAATTTTAAGGAGAAAGAATTAATGAAACAATTTCAAAATAGGTTAGTAGGACAATTACAATAATAAATTGCATACTGTTGTCTTCCTAGTAGTTATTCAGAGTACAAAATGCAGGCATGATGTTTCACCTAAACAGTATTTGTTTTTCATCTAAACACTATTAGTACAAATATTTCTTCTCGTTGAACTAAGAGAAAGTAGCTAGCCTTCATGTATATGCCTCTTTTTTGTTTTGTTTTGTCAGAGATGGGTGTTTCATTGCCATTCAAATATTGTAGGTGTGTGTCTCCTATCCTTATTCTTTTTACTTCTGTCTCATATCTAATTGTTCTGGCTAGTAGACATGTTTGGTTTGTTCCTGATTTTAGAAATGTTTTGGTGTTTCATTGTTATGCTTGCTGTTCATTTGATATTGATTTCTTGTTCTATGTGTACAGCTTTCATTTCATCTAAGATGCATACTTGTTAATTGATTTTCTTCCTCATTTATTCATACAATTCCAAAAGAGAAATGGTAACAACTTCATCTATTACTGTATTAGACCTATGTATATCTCAGATCTATGAATATTTTCTCCAAATCTTTTAAGTCCATTTTATTTATTTATTTATGTATTAATAGCATATAAAGTTTTTTATTGTTACATGAAAAGATAACACTCTACAATTCAATAAGACAAAAATACAGCCTAAAATTGAGGAAAATATTTTACAGACCACTTCACAAAAAAAGATACAAATGTGGGAAAATGCCTACCATCAGTAATTATCAGGGCAATGCAATCTACACTCACTCTTCAAACAGTGTAGAATGATTGTGAGGACAATATTGAATATGTCAACTTTCAAAAAAAAGAAAGGGGAAAAGAAAAAAAAAGTAATGTGGATTTAGAAAGGTTAATGTTTAGTTGTTTGATCAATCTTATATACCTATATGTATTAATCTAAACTGATCTGATGATGAACATATGTAATATAACCATTGTTAAATTTCAACAATAAAAAAATTGAAACTCAAAAAAAAGACAATTGAAGGTTGTATAAAATGCTTATGCCTCTGAGTTCTTAAACTAGGGTGACTATACAATATGTACATATGTAGGTCTGGTTTATTTCACTAATGAGTATAGGACTTCCCAAACTTATATGAGTCAGTTTTACCTGAATATGTACATTTTTTTTTTTTTGGCGATACTGGGGATTGAACTCAAGACCTTGCTCTTGCCAGTCAAGCATTTACTGTACTTCACTATCTCCCTGGCACTTCCATACATATGTACTAAAATTTATTTTTTTCTCTTGATGATTAGGCCCTATTCTCATATAATCACTCTCATTTCTTATTGTTGCTTTTAAGTTAAATTTTAAGTGGGTTACTTCAGAATTCTTTTGCCTGTTGTTTGAGTAGCATATGTTTTTTTCTATACTCATGGCTTTAGCCAATGTACATTCTTATTATTGAAGTGAATGTCTTCTAAATGACATGTCGTTATATTTTCCATGATGTAACTTTATTTTTTTTTGTTTTAATTTTATTAATTTTTTTTTTCTTGTTTCAGAACCTTTGTTTGTTTATTCATTCATTTTTATGGCCGGCTCAGCCCGCCCCGAGAGAAGGGCTGGCGCAGCATGTGGTGCCAGGGGTCTAACTGCGGTCCCTGAAGCCACCCAAGACTTCCCAAGCAGGCGCTTCAGACCACTGAGCCATCCCGCCAGGCCCCTTGACTGCTTTCTTTTTTGTTGTTGTTTGTTTTTGCAGGACCGGGGTTCAAACTCACAACCTTGCGCTTGCCAGGCAGACATTTGTGCCACAGAGCTATCTCCCCAGCCCGTAAGTTTATTTTTAAGTGAACATTGTAATCTATTTTTAAAATTTTTCTGAATTTTATTACTTTGCCATCATTTTCAACCTTTACTGGTTAAGTAATTAACTCTGGTATTTCTAGTAGTTTGATTCCTTCCACATGATTTTTCTTTTTTATATAAACTTTTGGTTTGTGACTAACAAGAGGATCTCAAAACGTTATTTATCATATCAAGTTATGTAAATTATATCAATTTTTCAATATCTTAAAGATAAGTAAAAAAACTGAATAGATACACATAACTGTTACTCACATTACACAATATCCCAGTGTACATTTACATTTTCATATCACATTTTATATTATGCTGTATTACATCTTTTTAGATTAATATAGTTAATATTTTCTTCTAAGTTTGTGCTCAGCTTTAAAAAAATCTTGTCTGAATTTGTTACCTCTTAAAGCAGAATGTGATTTGAACACTTCGTTTCCATTCATACGCCTTGTTTCAAATTATTTAAAAAACACTGCAATATACGTAGATACTTTAGTTTCTTCCTCTAAACAATAGTTCTAAGCTGTTTTGTTAAAGACTAGTTACTTACAATATTTCAACACTGGATGGCACCCTGGGTCCAAATTTGCAGGGTCTGTTCTTGCTATTTGTCACTGTTGCAGTACAAGAGAATAATCCAAGCCAAGGTTTACCCCAAACACATTGTGGATGCTTTGTTTAGCAGGGATAAAGAGATTACTTACAATGTGTAGTCTGTTTATACATCATTTATCTTTTGGCCAATTTTTGCCTACTTTTCTAATCTCCAGTTATCAGTTTGACTCAGAGGAAGCATCACAGATGAATCAGCTTCAAGTGACCTTTCACATATGTCCACTAATTCCACAGATTGGTGTCAAAAAATGAGTCTACACACAGCCAAGGATAGCATTCACTTGGGAAGAATATCTAAACTGCTTCTGGCTGACTTATATTGAAGTAGACTTATGACACAATACTGGTGCAATGGCACAGAAGATGCTCACTGCAGCAAATGTCTGATGAAATTCAATTTTTGTATCTTCTCTCAGACATTGGAGTTTTTTTCCTTTGATTAACTTTATTGAAAATTAATAATTTTATACCGTATTAAAATTGTAGACAAATATTGAAACGAAAAAGATATAAGATGTAAACTGAGGGGCCCGGTGGGATGGTTCAGTGGTCTAAAGCGCCTATTTGGGAAACTTTGGGTGGCTTCAAGGACCGCGGTCCGATCCCTGGCACCACGTGCTGCGCCAGCCCTGCCCTCTGGGTGGGCTGAGTCGGCCATAAAAATGAATGAATAAACAAACAAAGGTTCTGAAACAAGAAAATAAATAAATAAATAAATAAATAAAATTCTTTAAAAAAAGATGTAAACTGAATTTCGGAGAAACATTTCTGAGATAAATATATAGCATGAGATTAATAATAGATTTCACATTATAAATAAATTATTTAAAAACTTCAATGAATATGACAATAATAATTCTGCAAAATAAAAATGAAGAAGAAAGCAAACACAAATTAGTCATGCAATCATTCACTCTGTGCTAAAATCAAGAAACTTATATTTATGTAATTAGAATTCTCAAAGTAAAAGGAGGTAGGCAATAAGTATTTAAAGATTTGAAATGTCTACATTATCTGATATTATAGTACATTCCCCCAAAATTAAACTTTTACTTTTACATAACTTTGAATAAAACCATACCAAGATACACAAAAATGAAATTGCTCCAAATTATTTATAATGACAATCATTAAAGCATATATATATATATATATATATATATATATATATATATATATGCTATGGAAGAACAAAATTAGATGGCATCTTATTCTACATTAGAAAAAAAGAGAAATGTGTAGGAAACTAGGCTAATTAATTCAAAAGACTGAAAGAGGAAAAAAGATCTATTTGTGTGTAAATTACAAAGAAGAATTAATATAAAGTCAGTGGGAAATGGATATATACTCTTTAAAATTTATAAAACTAGGAGAAAATATCATATATCATGTCTTTTAAGTAGATTGTAAGTCAAAGACACAATATAAATCTTAAAACAAAAACTAAGATTAATATTCAAAAAATTAATTAAATATGAATGTCAATTTAAGTATTTCAAAATAATTCAATTAAGAAAAAGCTTTCATGATACTAAATAATTACTAAGAATAAAATATAACATGAATACTGGAATGATTAATATATGACCGAACTTCTAACAATTTGGTGATAGGATATTGCATAAAGTTCTATTATGTCATGGACACAGACAGTGCCCATGGCACTTACTGGTAGCCAGGTGTCACTTGTGGGACTTAGCTGCTGCTATTTCCTTAATATCCACGTTATAGATGTGAACAGAATCATATTCAATAGGGTGAAGGAAATGTTCATTTGTTGAGTATGCTGATAGAAATATTTTGTTGTTGTATAAAGAATAATTGAAAGTCTGCTTTTGTACACCTCTTTTTCCCTCTATGTAGTTGTTTTCCCTATTTGGTAGATACATTCCATTCTCATTCATGGAGTTGTGGTCATGTTGATCCCCCTCTAAAATATCTTCTAGTAGTCTGTCTAGGGTTGGTTTTGTCATTATGAAATTCTTAATTGCTCTTTGTCCTAGAAGTATTTCACTTGTCTATGACACTTGAGAGGTTTTCATGGTATAGCAGACTGGGCTGAAATGTGTTTCCTTGCAAGACAGAAGTACTTTGCTTCTTTCTTTTCGTGACTTGGACTGTGAAGAGTTATCTGCTGTTATTCTGCTGGTTTTTCCTGTAAATGTTATGTTTTCTCTAGTGGCTTTCAGTATACTGTTACTGTGCTGAATTTCTGGGAACTTGATTTTTATATGACTAGGTGTGGTTTTAATTGGGTTGATGTTATTTTGGAGTTCTATCTGCTTTGCTTACCTGAATGTCAGATTGTTTCCCCACATTTAGGAAGTTTTATGGTTTTACTTCCATTTTCTTTTTATATCATTTGTATTTACTCTTTCCAATTGATGCCTATGAGTCCCACGTTGTTCATCTTTGCATCATCTTGCAGAGGTTGAATTATTTTGTCCTGCATCCTAGTTGTTTTTAAGAGATCTTTTCTTACTTTTTCATTAGCTGCGATAGTGTCTTCAAGCTCTGTAAGTTTATTTTTTACTTTCATTCAAATGATTTTGCAGGCTTATGACTGAGGTTTTAAGTTCCTGTATAGCACTTTGAATCTACATTATGCATTCTATTTCTTTCATATTTTTTCTTATTCATAGATTCCATCATTTTTCTATTCTCCTCTACTTTTTATCAGTGTCTTCTTTAGGACCATTAGTACTTCTTTATTTATTTTTTTTATTATTTTTTAATTTTGTTTATTTTTTTTTTTTGTGGGACCAGGGTTCGAAGTCACGACCTTGCACTTGCCCAGCAGGCACTTGTGCCTCGGAACTATCTCCCCAGCCCCAGTACTTCTTTAATTATAGTCATCACTTCTTTTATTTCAGATATTTTTCATGATCTGATTTCTGTCTAACTTTCTGTAGTTTTTTTTTTTTTTTTTTACTTCAGATGTTATTATCTCAGATTTTTCAAGTGTGTGATTATCAATTTCTTTGATGCTATTGTTTCCTGTATTTTTTCTTGGTGGGCTCACAGCTTTCAAGTGCATTTTTATCCCTCCCTTTGTCATTTCGAATAGGTCTGTCTCCTAATGTTTGTTGTAGAGCTTTGGCAGAATTCTTACTTTAGCACCAGGTCCAGATCTACCAAGTTCAAACTCGTCCAAGTTGGTGTCACTTGGATCTGGCTGCTGCTTTCCACTTCTTCCTGCTGCAGCCCTTGGAAGTGGAGTTGCTATTTCACTCTAGCACAGCGGTTCTCAACCTGTGGGTCACTACCGCGATGGGGATCGAACAACTAAAACACAGAGGTTGACTAAAGCCATTACGAATCACAACTGTACCAAAACTACAGTTTTGAAGTAGCTACCAAAATTATTTTTTGGTCTGAGGTCACCGCAACATGAGGAACTGTACTGCGGGGTCATGGCATTAGAAAGGTTGAGAATCACTGCTCCAGCAGGATGTTCTGCTCCTGGTACAGATGTATGGGTCTTACCTCTTTCCTTTCTGCAGGGAATTCCAGCACAGGATTCTACCCTGGACATGCCATGTCTGGACTCTGGGTTGAATGAGGGCCAGATAGGTCCTGGGCCATCTCACTCACATGCCAGGCCTGGGATCTGGGTCCAATGAGTATCCAGCCAGACCCAGGTCCACATTGGCATTTTTCTACAAGCCTGACTGTTAGTACTGACCACTAATTTCTAACTAGTACTAGATTTCTTTTGGTAAGGTCTGAATTTCACAGAAATGTATCATACTTATTACTCATTCTGGTCTGCTTCTAGCCAATGGAGTCTTGCAGCATGTTGTGTCTGTGGTTAAGGCACTGAAGAAAATAATAATTTCACTTTCAATCTGACATTGAGTTATAGTTAAGCCTAGCAGCTAAATGTGCAAAATGTCAAGAAAAAAAGAAAAGTGTAGCTCTCGATCACTCCAAGATGGAATAATGTATACTTAAACAATAATCTTTTCATTAATGTACAGATCTATGCCTAACTGTATGCCAATGCTAGAATATCTGTCAGTGAGCTTTTACCACTGTCTAAGTTCTCCATTTTCTGCCAGGTACTTTCTCTCACCGCACTGGTTGTAACGTTGTTTTCCAATACAAAGTTTTATTCTTGTTTCATGTGCCAATGCCAAGTTGGAGATTTACTCTTTGTTCTGCGTCCCATTGTTAGAAATTAGCGTGAAAGCAGTTGGTTTCTAGATTTGAAATCTAGTACAAGATCAGCAATGATAAAAGCTCATTTCTAAAGTAAGCAAAATAACTCCTGCCGCCAGATCAATACACATGCATAACTAGAGCCAAGAGATGTTTCTTTCCTTCTTTAAGGGAAGAAACCTCTCTCTTCAGGTTCATAGTGCCAAAATTGAAGACAGGTGACTAAGGCAACCTTTCTTTCCTAAACTGAACAAAGTCTTATCATCTTGTTGTACTAAAATAAGACACTGTCTTATTTACTGTTCTCGTGTTGCTGGGACAAATACCCAACACTCAAAATGAGGGAAGGGAAGATTTATTTAGCTCACAGTATTGGAGGTTTCAGTCTACGTCCATCTGGCTTCAAGGCAGAGCAGTACCTGCCAGGAAACAACCTTTCAAGGTGGAGGATAAGAGAAAGAACACAGGGAGAGGGTTAGGGGCAGCTCAAGCAGCTATCTTTTCTTCCTTTCTCACATTGAATGAAAATGACCTGTCCCAGGGCAAGTGCACTACACATTTTCACAATAATCCATTTCAAATTCCAAAATCTACTTTATCACTGCATGAGGCTTTGGGAGGGACACCTATACAGAGACAATAACAGACACTATAGATTACTTTCTGATTTTTTTTTTAACTTTTGATGAATGTAGTTTGGTGTGAGAGTAGTTTTTCATCTTGAATTCATAGGGAGATATGTACAAAACCTTGTTTAGGCATAATCTTGCAGTATCTTGCTTTGATGCTTTAGATACTCTCATTTCATTAAGAAAATAAGTGTTTCAAAAATTCAAATTCCTTAAGGTCCAAATAATTAAATAAAATTATTTAGATTAAGAAAGCAAAACTAGCACATATAAATGATTAATGATGTAGACTATGAAGCTGTAAAGCTTTTAAAAATTTCTGGATTTGAATTTTCAGCTAGTCTTTAAATTTTTCTAATCCTCATTATTCTCTTGAATGCAATTTTACTAAAAATAATTCTAGTGTTACTGGAGGGCTTTTTGGAATTGAATTAGATGGACACGTAGTAGACATTAAAACCTAGTTCCCTCTTAATGTGTGAGCATTGTCTTAACATCATCCTGAGGAGAAAAATGTAATACAAACAAAGAATAGGGGCTAGAGAGTTAGCTTAGTGGAATAAGTGCTTGCCTGGCAAGCACAGGGGTTTGAGTTCAATCTGTGGTCCCATAAATAAGAGAAAGAATAGATAACTGGGGTTATAGATACTAAATTACATGCATATCTGAACCCTCAGCAAATATTAAGACATTAAAATTTATAGGCAAAATGTTCTTAAACAAGTATGGTGGCACACATCTGGAATCTCAGCACTCCCTTTGGTTGATGCAGAACGATCACAAGTTGAACTCTAGCCTAGGCAATTTAGAGACATTGGCAAAACCTGAGATTCAAAATAAAGAAATCTTTATAAAGAAATAAACTCTGGAGATATAGCTCAGGGTGAATGCTGTGGATCAAATTTGCACATACAAATACATACATACATACATACATGCATAAGTAAGTATAAATAAATAAATTCTTGTGTTTATAACAAGAGAGGTGCCGGGCGTGGTGGCGCACGCCTGTAATCCCAGGACTCGGGAGGCTGAGGCAGGAGGATTGATACGAGTTCGAGACCAGCCTGGGCTAAAAAAGTGAGTCAAGGCCAGCCTGAACTGCATAGCGAGACCCTGTCTCAAAAAGAAACAAAAAATAAATAAATAAATATAACAAGAGAGGTAATTTTACAATGACATAGAAGAAGATAATATAGTGAATAAGTATAGATTAATCTTTAGATACTCACAAAATGTTTTGTTTTCGGTTTTGGCAATTGTCTCTCAAGGCTAAGACAATTTCTTATAATACAAACTTCATTATGTGTGCTCAAAATATTTCTAATATAACCTTAGTGACAATTTACATCATAACATAAAAGTTTTATGAATAAAAATGTAGGCAATAAGATATTAATAATAGTTTTTTAAAGTGGAAATTTTTTATAGTAAAATCATAATTTAACTATTTGGGGAGAATTTGACACCTGGGATTTGGATTATTTTAGCTAAGGAATATTTTATACCATAAATTAAATTTACTTTTATATCAAGGATAGGCTAGTGTGCCTGAATATATACGCAGAAATAATTAATGTTTATAGAATTAAAAGTAATGCATGTAACTACTATCTATCTATCTATCTATCTATCTATCTATTTATTTATTTATTTATTTTTGTGGAACAAGGCATTGAACTCAGGACCTTTCACTTGCCAGGTAGGAACTTGTGCACCTTAGCAGTCTCCATGGCTCCCGTAACTGCAATTTAAAGTATCCCATTTTCATAACACTCCTTTGTATTTAATTTCCATTCAAAAAAGAAAATGGGTGCCCACCAACTTCTATGCTTGCTCATGCCCAGGTCCAGCATTTGTTGAACTTTTTTTTTTTTTTGCAGGACTGGGATTCAAACTCATGACCTTGTACTTGCCAGGCAGGCACTTGTGCCATGGAGCTATCTCCCCAGCCCCCATGTTGGACTTTTTATGCTCACCAGATTCTACTCCTACAGACAGCCACGGTGGGGGACCCTCCCATAAAACTTCCTGCAGAGAGGCGAGGGGTAAGACCCATCCAACTAATCTAGGAGCAGGACATCTTCCTAATGGGGTACATCAGGTTCACTTCCATGGGTTGTAGCAGGAAGAAGTAGAGCACCGAAGCCAAACCCAAGCCTGGCCCACCTGGATAAGTTCAAGCTTGCTAGATCTGGACCCAGTAAGCTGATACACTTTGCTAGACCCAGATCTATGACAGCATCCTCTCTCTGTCTTGATTGAAGAGGGAATAATAGTTAACTGGGGTGAAATAGTCTGTGCGGAAGACTATAGGCACAAAAGGGAAGATGATCAGACAGAACTTAGGGGAACTGATTTAAATACAAATTCCCAATTCAATATCTGCTTAACTATACAGTCATAATGTTTGCTCTTTGTATCTAAAATACAAACCCATTAGACACAAGTTTGTCAAATGCTGAATATCACTACTTATTATTAGTGTTGTTGATTGTAGTTCTGTAAATACAACACTGTAACTGCCTTAACCACATAATCTCTCTTGGGTAATAATATCAGTACAGGTTAAGGCAATAACCTCACCAAAGGTCAGAGAAAAGTGCTATATAAAATAACAAAGAGGACGAAAATACATTCTCAGGCCACAAGCCCACCCAGAACAAAAGCAGGAAACAACACCATAGAAGAAATTGGAAGCCACACACCTGAAATCTTAATATCTGAAGGAGAGAAATAACTACAGAAATACATAGAGGAAATCAGATCAGAAATAATCTCTGAAGTAAAAAAAAGAAATACTTATAATGAAAGAATTCCTAAGTTCTTTTAAAGAACACACTGATAAAAAAATAGAGGAGAATAAAAGTATGATGAAATCCTTGAATAAACAATATAGAAAAGAAATACAATGTATGAAGCAGATGCAAAAAGACATACAGGAAGTTAAATTTCTAATCACAAGATGGCAAATCCATTTGAATGAAAATGAAGATAGAGTTCAGACCTTGAAGATACCATTGCAGCTAGTGAAAAGTTAAGAAAAGACCTCTTACTAATTACCAAAAATGATAGGAAGCAATACAGTAGTCTTTTGGGGTTAATAAATAAGTCTATGGACAGGGGAATATTCTAGGATTGGAAGTGAAAGTAAAATGACTATTATATGATATGTACATTACTAATTCCCTTAGAGGGGCTAGAAAGAAAGCTCAAGAGAATAAGCACTTGCCTGGCAAGTGTAAGGGCCTGAGTTTAATCCCCACTTCTACAAAAAAAAAAAAAAAAAAAAAAGAATAATTCCCTAAGAAAAAGATAATAGTGGTGTGCCACAATTGTATAATAATGAATATTAAATAAAATTTTCATGGAATTAATGATTGGGAAAATTACTCATAATGAAAAATCTACCCTTTCCAGGGCCAGCATGATGGCTCAGCAGCAGAGTGCAGCAGCCTGAGTTGGATCCCTGGCATGCCTTGCTTGCCCCACCCCTGGGGAAGGCTGAGATGGTGATTGAGACTGCACATGGTGTGTGCGCTTACGTAATGTCTAAGAGTGTGATCTGTATAGTGAAACTCTGTAGGCCCTGTAGTCTCTGTCTTAAATGCAGAAAAAAATGAAAAATTTAAACCTTCCTTCTTGAATTTTGGCATCCCTAATATTTTCCCCATCATCATGATAATGCAAATTATTTTTAAAATTATAGAATACACATAAATGAAATGAAACACAAGAAATAACTGGTATATTCTTCACCTGTATAAGAATTTATTTTAATTTTTGACAAGTGTAAATGATTTATAAATGTCTTCAGATATCTCTTCCCTGGTCTAATGAGTATTAGTTTTTCCTTACCAAGCAGGATCTGATAATCTGTTTTAATGACTTACTAAATAAACTAAGACAAGAACTTAATGTAAATTGAGATTTTTGAACAACACAGGAAATTTTGATTCCAATTTTAAGTGACTTATTTTTAAAATTTATTTCTCTCGTGGCAGGTTGTTAATTAGAATGAAAAACTGTAGCACTACAGTATTTTTCCATATTCCTTTTGAACAAGGGCATACATAGGATTTCTGACCCTAATAAAATTTCTAGATATAGTTACTCATTTAGAATATTTGCTACCATAACTCTACTGTAATAATGCATATCAGAAAACACCACTAATTATGTCACAAATCTCATTGAAATTGTGCCAATAGTTAAAATGTCTATATTGAATTTCTAGATTGTAATTTAATTATAGTATTACATTTCACACTTAAATAGCACATAATCATCCTCCTGTTTCAGTCTCCTGTGTCCTGGGATTACAGGCATGTGCCACCATGCCCAGACTCAGTGACTGGTAGGGTGGCATGGCATGCAGTACCAGGGATTCAACCTGGGTCTTTGTGCTTGCCATGCAGACATTTAGATCACTGTGCTCTCTGCCCAGTTCCAGAGGTTATAGAGGAGAAAAGTTAATCAAGGGTAAAATTGGAGCTTTCTTAATTTTTTTTTTAAAAATGTAAGCTCTTAAACTGAAATAGAATGTCAAATCATAAGTCATATAAAATTATAAGTGTGTCACAAAGAAGTCATCAGAAATGAAACCTATGTGAATTTTAGATATAGATGGATGATATTGATGAACAAGTAAAAAGAGGTTGTAGATTAATAAATAAAACATGAAGCTTGATATTTTAGAGTCGGGCGTGGTGGCGCACGCCTGTAATCCCAGCAATCGGGAGGCTGAGGCAGGAGGATTGGTGCGAGTTCGAGACCAGCCTGAGCTACAAAAAGTGAGCTCAAGGCCAGCCTCAACTGCATAGCGAAACCCTGTCTCAAAAAGACAAAAAAAAAAAATGAAGATAAAGACATAGTATATTTGCATTATGTAGAAAAATTTGTTATCAAATCAGAACAGCTCAGAAAGTTAAATGTTCCAACCATATTGATAGTAAAATTTAAAAAGAATTGAAAAATCACAAAATCAAAAAAGCTTGTTATTCATTGTTCTTTGTTGAAAAAAAATGAATCTATTTTTACTACAGGTTCTACAGGGTCTCATTAAAAATATTAGACTCATAGTGATCCTCTTATTTTCAGCCTCCCAAGTGCTAAGATTATAGGCATGTGCTAACGCTCTCATTCTCATTTTCAACTTCAGCATGCCACCCAGGGGTGTGGCTGACATGGCAGGCCAAGAATAGAACCCCCTTCCTGCTTCTGCCTAAGCAAGTTCTTTATTCACTTGAGCTATCTGGCCAGCACTAAAATGTTAACCTAGTTAAACAGGCAGAAAATTATGAAAAGAAGAAATGAATAAAATATTAAAAAAATCTAATGCCATTGTATTAAGCTAATTGTGTTAATACAAATTTTTAAAAATGTAAAAAATAGCTCTAGAATTTAATGTTAGGACTATGATTTTTAAGTATTCAGAAAATGAACACTTAAATTTTTGTGATGCATATCAAAATATTTAAATGTAAACATAGAAATGTTTTCGAAAATTATACATTTAATTCTCTTTTTTATTTTAATTTCCTGAAATTTATTTAGTTTATTTTTATTTGAAATCAGATCTTACTGGTGCAGATTAGGTATATGGAACAATCATACAGAGAATGTGTATCTTTAGATGATGTAAGTTGATTTTTAAAATTTTTAAGAGAATTCAAAGTGGTTTAAAAAACAAAACCCATTAGAATCAATACACAATTTTGTTAAACAAAATATGGGAATTTAAAAATGATTGTTGTATTCATGATGTTATTTTTAAAATAATTCTTTTGATTATCAGATATAAATATGTAAGAATAGTTTTAAAATGTATAAGAAATTAAAAACAAGTGGAAGAACAAACTTAGGCTTTAACTTAGCCTTTCAAAAGACAGAACAGAATATACATGTAATTTTAAGGTAGTAAATGGTATAGGATGTCTATTGGACTAAGGCTATTAAAAGTGTAACAATTAAAAAATTCTCAATCATAAAACAAAACTGGAGAGATAGATGCCTGCTGAATAAGACTGTCTAATAATATTTCACATGCACATCAAATTGAAGAGATAAACTTGTATGAAACTACCAACAAAATAGCTAAGGCTATGAAGTGTGGGATCATAAAGCCTATTTAAATATAACAAAATGAAAAGATGCTTGGTACAAAGTAAGAAGACAAATTGTCTGCATCACCATTCTGCCAAGGCAAAGCAGTATATATAGTGGTGTGTCTGTTCCAAAGGGAGAGAGAGAAAAAAAGCAAAACAGTTGAATATTGGGCTGAAGAGATAGCTCAATACAATAAGCGCCTGCCTGTAGAACACAGGGCCCTGAGTTCAATCACTAGTACCGCGGGGGGACTGAGTAATAAGTGCATCACAATGGCGCTAATTAATGAACAAAGCTCCACGTCGGTTACAACCAGTTCAGTGTGGCAACTAACATGGTAAAAATGCTAAAACTGCACAGCACAATGCATCAGAACAGTATTGTGTGTAGCAAACACTGAAGCAGCAAAATCACCTTTCATTTTGAGTGTCAGAACATAAAGCAGTATTCCAATCACCAAGGAGTAGGATGTAATAAGAGCACAGACTCAGATCCTAGTGTGAGGTCTGTTGAGTTGAGGAAAAGTATTTTGATAAAATAAGTCTCTCTCTCTCTCTCTCTCTCTCTCTCTCTCTCTCTTTCTCTCTCTCTCTCTCTTTCTCTCTCTCTCTCTCTCTCTCTATATATATATATATATATATATATATATGTATATATCAGAGCTCATAGCTAGGGGGTATATAGATATACCCTTAAAGGTTCATTGCTCATAGGTAATGTTTATGATTAACTTAGCTGTCTACATTTTTTATCCAGTTATCCTAACTGGTAACAAGAGAATGGTCATAATTTCTACCTAACTGCTTCAGATAATTTTGTAGAGATTCCAACCAGGAGTCATATCCAGAGAATTAATTTAATGGGTCTCAGATATCATGTTGTACTTTAGCATTCATGAGCTTTCTTTATGAAGTTGATTTTGTTGATCTCAGTAGAATAAATTAATATATTAATTATTGCTTCTGTATGATCACTTGAACTTTGGAAACCTCTGGGCAAGAATAAACAAAGTTTTGAGAAATTAGGGTATGCATAATCAAGGCATAAACACTAAAAGGGAAATACATATTGGCAAATGAACCATGTCTAGAAACTTTTTGAAGGTACTAGATAATGATTGCAATTTATTGGATTTTAGAGCCTTTAGTGATGAAGTCTGATATTTTATTATAAGCTAATAATGTTAGCTCATCTTTGCAAAGACTTTGAGGCCTTTTGTTGAACATTTACAGAATCTACTCTAGGCTCTACTTAATGACTCATAAAAGTGATCTGGTATAGCCAAAACTGACAGAAGAGATTAGCAGTTGTCATCCATTGTTCATATGTAGCTTATTAGGAAGGCATTGTGTTTACATATTTTTGATAAATCTTCAAGACTAAGTTAAAGTGAGATATTTGTTAATTAAAATTATCTTCTTGCTATCTGTCCATGTTAGTTAGGTCATCTAAGGCACTACTTGGGAGCCATGTAGAGAGTCTGTTTGCTTCTGTCAGTGGCAGCCATTAGGATGAGTTACATAGCCTTTGTTGAGTATGTTGCCTTCTGTGAATGCTTGGGAGGCATTTCCTTCTTTATAAGCTTCCTTAGGGATACTGTATACTGGTGATTCTTGTCTGCTGGGGTCTACCAACTTCTGTGGTTAGGAGGATAAGTGAGTATCTGAAGTTATAGGTTAATGTAGATAAAAGATTTCCTTATTTCCTATATCAACTTTGACCCAGGAGGGCCAGGGCCAAAACATGTGGCTGTCCTCTTAGCTCAGTTACTTTTCTATCCCTTACTTCTATAGAACACACAGAAGCTAATATTTGTGGCATTAATATTTTTTTTGTCTTTTTGAGACAAGGTCTCACTATGCAGTCTAAGCTGGCCTTGAGCTCACTTTTGGAGCCCAGGCTGGTCTCGAACTCACACTGATCCTTCTGCCTCAGCCTCCCAAGTGGTGGGATTACAGGTGTGCGTCACCACGCCTGGCTCTGTGGCATTAATATTTTAGTTGAGGAGTGAGATTAGCTATTCCGATTTTACCTGAATAACAAGCATGCCGAAAAAAAAATGAACTGTAGACAGTGTGTTCTTTATCAACTATGCTTGGTCAAGGAGTTGAACCCCTGTAGAATGCTAACATACTGGTTATAGAGATTTACAAAGAAATTTGAGATCAAATGTTATATAAAATATTTTAGCATGAGAATTTTGATGACGATTTATGTATGTATGTATGTATGTATGTATGTATGTATTTATTTATTTATTTATTTATTTATTTATGTGGGAACAGGTTTCAAACTCATGTCCTTACACTTGCCAGGCAGGACAGAGCTATCTCTTCAGCCCCACCTTTTATAATTACACATTAAACAAAACAAAAATACTCTCACCTAATTTGTTGACCTTTAATGGGATGACCTTGAAGAAGCTTATGACATTGTCTGAAATGTTCAGTGCCTAATCATCTCTAAGTATAATGACACTTAAATAGTATGTACATTATGGAAGACTTTTTAAAACTTTGATAGCTGGTATCATGCTGGTGATGTCTAACTGTTAGTACACATATATAGTACACAGCAGAAAGGCAAATATCTGAGTCTAAAATTTAAAAAAATGTTATTATCATAAGAATTCCCACTTCTAAATCTTAGAAGTCTTATAGATTAAAAAGGCATGCATATATTTAGTACACCATTACATTAGTAAAGGGAATGTCCTGTAAAACTTTATTTATTTAGTTTTCAATCAAGCACAGCATTTAATGAGGATGAATATAAAAGTATCACAATTACATTTCTCATTTATTGCAGTGTCTAACGTAAGGCTGTGGAGAATATTGGCGTCCCCTTAGAGAACAAGGACTGGTGAAATATTTCTTGGAATCTGTTTTCTTATTCATCAAGAGTCCTGTTCAATAGTTTCTTTCCAAGACAAAAGGCTCTCTATTTAATTTTCTTAATAAATCTTTGATAAGCTTTGAGAAACAAATCACAGAAATTTAATCATTAATTTTCACCAATGAAATATTTCAAAGTAACTGTACACAAACAATATATATTGCTTTTATAAAATCCAGCTTTTTATCAACTGCTACTTGTATTGAATCATGTCCTTAGTTCTAATGACATCTATAACTCAGCTTATGTTTTAAACAAAAAACTTTAAAAGTCCTAGGAAAAAAAAAAAGTCCTAGGCAAAAGAAGAAATATTGGTTCAGCTCAAACTATATAGCTGTTTACAGATTGTACAGATGGACAAATATACATGAGGCAATTAGTCTGTTAAAATGATAGTGTACTCAGATATTGTCATTGTTTGGGGTTATACAATGGGAGCAATACAAAACAGGACACTTAATTATAAGACTATTTTATAATAATCACAGAAAGAATATAGAAAGTGAGTGTAAGAATTCTGTCCACACACTGAAGAAAAAAAGAATCAAGCTAAGGGATCAGATTCTATAGTAATGTCATATATGAATCCAGTTGTAGTTTTAGAGCCCAAAATAATGTCTCCCACAAGTCCTACTAGAGCCCACAACCATACCTCTTTCCGTCCTGTTTTATCAATCTGCACTGAGAAAGCCCAAACTTTAGTGGTGTAAGCTGTGCCAGTGGGATGAAGGATCTGTGCTAATACAATGTGGGACCAGAACTGAAGACAGGATGTGATACTCAAGGTAACAATGAGAGCTTCTGAAAATGTGCCCTAGCCATCCTCAGCAATATTGAGGTCCCAAGCTCCTCTGATGAGAAGGAAAGACAAGTTCTCATCAAGAAAGTCAATTCAGGATTGGGGAGATAGCTCCATGGCACAAGTGCCTGCTTGGCAAGTGCAAAGTTGTGAGTTGGAACTCCAATCCCACGAAAAACAGGGAAGAAAGAAAGAAAGTCAATTCAACAAGCTTATCCAGGAGACTGAGGTGTGCACCATCTTCCCTTCTGGAGCTAGGAAGTGCTGTTCAAAGTGAGTACCAGAGCTCCCCTAAAGAGAACCACAATCATTTTCAATGACAAGGCTTAAAGCATCTTTGATGATGAGAATAGCTGAGCTTATCAGGAAAGCCAAGATGGCAAGCTCCTTCATGCGGCCCAAGGGCATGCTTCAGCCTCCTTTACAGCTTCATCCAGCTCCCAAAAGCTTCTCTTGATATTATTTATGGTAGAAAGTTTTATTTAGCTCAAAGTCTGGAAACTTCAGTTCATACTTGGCTGGCTACAGGGTAGTGTGGCACATGACAGGAGACAACTTTCATGGTGGGAATCCCCAAATATAGCAAGAGCATAAAGGGAGGATCAGAAGAGAGAAAGCTTCCCTCCTTTATGGTGTATGCCAATTATGCTCCCCTCCCCAGGTTAGGAATAGGAGTCATACCCATAATGTCAACAGTGAACCATAATTAATTACAAAAATTCTAGAAGTCCACCCCATGACTGTGTGAGGCTTTGGAGGGACACCTAGACATAAGCCATAACAGATATATATGGCCAAACTGATTTACAATAACATTTTTACAATTTTTAAATTTATGATTATAAGTAGCCTAGTCAGAACTTTCTGTAGGTCAACTAACAGATATCTCATAATACAAATTAAAAGTAATAAAAACTTTTTACTCATAATTCATATTTCTTATATTTTATTTTGTCTTTAGAGTATTAAGTAACTTTGTTCACCATTTTCCATTTAGGCTGACTCAATTTGATGTACTTCTTTCAATTACTGAGACTTTATTTTCTTTGGATAATGCTTGTGCATTCTCTCATGATAAGACCATATATATATATATATATATATATATATATATATATATATATATATATATATTCAGGACCAGAGATTGAAGTATGATAATATAATTTGGCTTAATGTTAAATTTTGATAAAATTGTAGATGAGTTTTAAGATTTTTTTATGAATTATTTTATTTTATTTTTTTCTTGTTTCAGAACTTTTGTTTGTTTGTTTATTTTTATGGCCGGCTCAGCCTGCCCTGAAGGCAGGGCTGGTGCAGCATGTGGTGCTGGGGATCAAACCGCGGTCCCTGCAGCCGCCTAAGCTTTCCAAAGCAGGTGCTTTAGACCACGGAGCCATCCTGCCGGACCCCTTAAGATTTGTTTTTTGTTAACATGTGTGTGTTTTCTAGAGTTGATAGGTCCTGTTGTTCTGGTTCTGATGGGGCTGTACATCAACCTCCGGTTCCAAGCACACTTGCCACAAGTGTTTGATTATAATATTAATCTACATACTTAAATACCACAAGACTAATAGTTCTCTCTGGTGGTGAATTAAAAAATTTGGTGAGTGTCTCCTCTGTTGCTAAGACTACAGATAAATGGTAACATACCCACTTCCTCCCACTGGTGCTTTTGCCATTTCATTACATAAAAGCAATAAGTGTATAAGTATGCTCACATGAAAGGGTGGGTGCTGGGTTACATTGCATAGTTGGGCAGAGCATGTACTGTGTGCTGTCCTGGACCACAAAGTCAGGCAAACATGTGGCCACCGCAAGCTCTTGCTTGGGATACTGTTCCTGCCATTACCTATCTGCCAGTAAAGTATGTTCATGACCAAAGATGGCTTCCCCATTGTAGTGGTTGATACAATGTGTCAACTTGGCTGAATGACTCAGCAGCCTGGTTCCCTGTTGATGGGAGCCCCACTCTGGGGTACAATTGGTTCTTCCCTGGAGTATCACCCGGGCCTGCCTAGGATATGATTGGATTTCTCCCTAGAACGGGATCAAGGGCCCGTCCTGGGGTATGATTGGTTCCACCCTAG
>PVJA010013757.1:25278-48931 GCA_004027025.1 Myocastor coypus | reverse complement strand
CTTCTCCCCTCCCCTCCCCTCCCCTTCTCTTCTTTCTGTATTTTAGGGCAGGGTCTACAGGGTGTTCAGGTCTTACTACTACACTGGACTCATAGTGATCCACCTGTTTACAGCCTCCCAAGAGCTGGGATTATAGGCACACACCACCATGCCCAGTCTCGGTTGCCATCTCATTGTGCCCTGGAGGAGCAGGGCTGGCACAGTAAACCTGGGGACAGAACTCCTGGCCCCTGTGCCTGCTTGCAGGCACTTTAATCCGCTGAGCTACTTGGCCAGCCCCAGGCTCCATTTCTTAAAGGTTCTGTGTCCTCTGTATAACATCAAACTGGGGAGCCTTAACATATGTGCCTGGGAGGAATATTGAAAATCTAAATGCCTGAGTCACACAGCCTGTAGTGGTGGAGCTGCAGTGGCTGCCTGGATAGCTAGGTGGACCCTGGACCCTTGCATGAACCCAGGTGTGTCACTTGTCCTGCCTCTCAGGAGGGAGAAGACAGGGAGCTAACTTCCCCTGGACTCAGGGTGGGCTTTCTTGGGCCAGGCTGCTTTCCTACAGCAGCTGCCCTTTGTTTGGACATTGCCCCTGGTAAAAGTTGTCAAATCCAGCAGGTGCCAGTCAGCCCTGTAATGTGGCTCCTGAGTGTTACTCTATCCACCTGGGCAGGTTGGTGACTGAAAGATGAGCCTGCTAGAAAGAACCTCACTACCTGCATGAGGTGGAGGTGGGGAGGGAGAGCTCCATAAGTTGCAGTGGGCCCTTTTCCATTTTATTTATTTCATTTATTTATTTATGTTTTTGTCTTTTTGAGGCAGGGTTTCATTATGCAGTTCAGGCTGGCCTTGAGCTCACATTTGTAGCACACACTGGTCTCAAACTTGCACCGATCCTCCTGTCTTAGCCTCCCAAGTTCTGGGATTATAGGCATGTGCCATCACACCTGGCCCCCTTTTGCATTTTAAAGAACAGGTGGACTTGAATGTCCAGAGAGGAGAGTGCGTGTGTGCCCAGCTGTGGAAGCCCTGTGCTCAGATGGAAGCAGGTGGGGGTGTGGTGTGGTAGCAGATGCTGGAGGGACTGACAAAGGCTGTCTAAGAGCATGGGTTGGTGAGCTGCAAGTCACTAGCCTCCAGCAACTAGTTGGCAGCGGGAACACCGGGACAGCTCAGTTTAACCACCATAGTTAGACAGGCAGAGCTACAATACAGAAAAAGGCTGTGAGATCATACACGGGTCCTGATACCGTTTCCTAGGTGACTTGGCCCCTCCCCTCACTGTGGCTGGCTCCTGGGCCTTTTGTGACATCCCAGGTCATCTAGTTTTGCATTGTCTGGTCAGTGAAGTTCAGAACCAAGTTCCTAAGTAGAGTGACAACCACATAACCAATTACACAAGTTGCACCTGCAGTTGGCTCATCATCAAGTTGATTAACAGGGCTCAGGGCACATTTGTCTGCTCCTGTTTGCACCCTAATTTCTGGTAGGCTGAAGCTCAGCTATGCAAGTTTCTAGACATATGCTCAAAGCCCCAGGTGGTCACTGAGCTTTGAGAGATGGCCGAGTCTGCAGTGTGTGATGCTTGGCTGAAGGGTGTGTGGTGAGCCGGTCAGTCTGCTGGTTGCTGTGGCACAGTTCTGACTAGGGTTAAGACACCAGTGCCACACTCACCCTCCAGCAGGCAGCCTGCCTGCAACGTAAGGGACTAAAGGGTCTTGTCACTCTCCCTCACTGTTTTTGTTGCCTTGTCCGTCTTGTGAACTGTTCTCTGCCCAGCCACCCTGACTTGAGCTTGCTGTCATGGACTGAAGCCCTACACACTGAGAGCTGAACAGACCTTTCCTACATTAACTCTGAGTGTTGGGGTATTTTGTCTCAGCAATGAGAAGAGTAGCTAAGGTGAGCTCCCATCTCTGGCATGTGGCGCCTGTGCCAGGACCAGCCCAGGCTCAGCGGGGGAACAGTGCAGCCTGGCTGCTATGGCACCTGCTTAACTCTCTTCTGCTGAACTTGGCATTGCTGCCAGGAGGCAGGTGCACAGAGGATCGTATTCAGTTGTTTAAGATTTTTAAAAATTGAGCTTTGCTCCAGTGAGTAGAGAACCTTTCACAAAGTCACAGAGAGAAATCAAAATGAGAGGTATTCTATGTGCTATGTAGAGGGTCCTGCATTCCTCAGCCCAGGGCATGTAAAAGCACAGAACATCAGGAATGGCCACTACGGCCTTCATTTTTTTATGCATCCTCTCCTTTCAACAACACGGAATGTCTTTAAATGATTTTGCTTCTGGATGTGTTTCTCTTTATCACTAACAATGACTTACACTGGAAAGAAGATAAAAAGTATATGGACACCATATCCTGGAAAATTGCATGATTCAAAAACTTGTGTTCAGCTATTCTCTGGAATTCCTGTAGTCTAGGGCCTCAGTAATCTCTGCAATTTCCCTTAGGAAAAACAGGTTGGGGACTGTCTTTAAGAGAGATTCGCGTGCTCTGCCTTTCCTGGGCATCACTGATCTTAGCGTATCAGAACACCAGCGTGCTAGTAGGCAGCGGGCAGCTTACGGGCTGTCATCGTTCTTATTTTACAGAAGAGGCAAGATTGACTGAAGTGTTCGAGGTTAGCCTGGTGGGCAACGGCAGCAGATGTTCAGACCTGGTTTTACCGAACTCCACAGGCCGCAAGTCTCGGCCCCGCTGCTGCGTCCCACCTCCCAGCGGAGCGACCAATGCTCTTGGCAGATGATCCTCAAGGTCTCTCCAGCCTGGCGATGCCTAAATAACATGCTATCAATGCCGTTAAGTAATAAAGTCTCCAATCTCCTCCAGAAAGCCCACAGATTGGGAATGAGAAGCCTGCAAGTAACACATTTTTATTTAATTACGAAAGCTCCGGAGATGGAATGTAATTTCATGGTACGTCTCCTTGGCTCGCTTATTACTTTAAAGCAACTGTATCACTGAAAGTATTTAAAAGAGAAATTGCTCGAGAGGATATAAAAATCCTTAGATGCTTGAATCTACGTACAGTGGCAGCACCATTAAAGGACAGATAAAGGAATATTATTAAGCAGTCTGTAATTAAAGTATTGATTCTTTCTGCATGAATAAAAAGCAAAAAAGTATAATTAGTAATTAATAAAATCTAAGATTAGGCAAAAAAGATGCTGAAGTGAAGTACTCTATCTAAAACCGAGCAGTATATTGTTTTCCAATTACAAGGTTTATGTTTCAGGAAGAATTATAAATAGGCAAGTTAATGTTTCTACTAAACTAAAAGCTAGAATTATTCTTATGTAAAGATTGAGGTGTTTTTTTTCCCCCCCATTTCCATGTGTTCTAGAGCTCCAAGTAAGAACAGGGAGACAGGGCTATTTTATGTGCGATGGGCATGGGTGCTGGGAGGGTCCAGGGGTGAAGCATCGGGTTCCAAGTGCTGGCAGATCTTGTGCCAGCAGGTGGGTGAGCATCTTGCTCCTCTGTCTTCGCTGATTCCTTCTGCAGGGAATAAAACACTTTTGTCTACCACAAGCTATAGTGGTAACTTTAGTGCAAGCATCTAAGGATTTTTATATCCTTTTTGCTATAGAAAGCAAAGTCTTCAAGGAGCCCTAGTGGCCCAGTCTGACGGAACCATTGATTGAGGGTAGGTCTCAGTAAATCCTGCTGGGTTTCAGGCTGGGCAGCTGGCACTTATCAGGAAAAAGAGCCAGGGAGAGTGGGACAGAAAAGAAAAGAGGGCTTTGAGGGCCAAAGAAAAAGCAGCATTTGAATTCTGAACCTGTCTCCTAACATCTGGGTGCTGTGGACAAGCAACACCGCTCACGGCTTGCATTGTGTCTTCTCCAAATCATCGCAGTAGTGGCTCCTCCCCTCGCATCATGTGGAGCGTGGTGAACCAGCTCAGGCAGGCAGCACTTGAGAAGTCCGTTCTTCACTGATGTTTTAGTTACTCTTCACTCGTTGCTGGGACAAATACCCAACATCCAAAATGAAGGAAGGAAGGGTTTATTTAGCTCACAGTTACTGGAGGTTTCAGTCCATATTTGGTTGACCGAAGGCTGAGTGGAACAGGGCAGAGAGCATCCAGTTCATGGCGGTGGAACAGCAACAACGCCACAGAGGCAACCAACCAACCAGGGGAGCAGAGAGCAACAGCTATATTCCAATCAGGTTCTCTGCCTTAGGATATCTGCTCTAGATGACACCCATAGTCCCAGCCATACTCAGACTGATAATCCCATCAGTATTAAAACACATAATCCCAGGGATCATGGATCAAGTCTCAAGCTCTAGGTCAGTACTAAATCACACAATCCCAGTGACTCATGAGTCAAGTCTTAATCTACAGAAGTCCCTGCCCAATGAGTGCATGAGGCTTTGTGGGGACAACTAGACATAAACCGTAACAACTGGCCAAGCAGGGATCTCCACAGGCCACAGGCCGTACAGCCCTGTACAGTTTCCTTCTTTGTCCTTGAATGGGCCTGCATTATGGTGTCAGCCTGGGTGGTGGTTTCAAGCTCCATGGTGGGGCAGAGCTCTGTTGAGACTGCCTTGAAATTCTGAACGAGGGACTCTGGAGAGGTGGTGAACTCTGCTGGCCTACTTCTTAGCTCCCCCACAGAACTGTCTGTATGCGGAATTAGTCTGCGGGGCGCCAGGCTGACTCCCGTGACTTACGCTCCTTCACAGAAGTCCTGTCTACCCATCAGCAGGTGTGCAGGAGTCCAGCAACATGAATCACTAGACAGCTACGGGTGGGCACCGCTTTAATTCCACAAACCAAACCGTCTTCTTTGGCCTGTTGTTACCCAAGGGTCTTGAGTGCTGAAAAGTGAATGTGGTGCTTGAGGAGAACTTAGTCGGCACAGACAGTAAGCGGACAGTTGAGAGAACTCTGAATATGCCTTAGAGTGTGCAGCCTTAATTAGCAGATGCTCAGTATTCCAGAAGACATTTTCATCCGTGGAAAGGGGAAGAAAAACCAAGCTGCAGATAGAGAGCTAAATGAGCTTATGCTAGGACTTCTTGCTTCTGGAGTGTCCTGGGGCACAGGGTAAAACATGGCGTTTCTGAGGCCTGAAACGCTGGCCATGACCCCCTCCCCCCAAAAGCAGAGCTGAGTCAAATTGCCTTAGAGTCTCAGAAATAAGAGGCTCACTAAGGCCATGGAGCAGGGTGGAAGGAAGTGCTCCGAGGTGGCGCGGAAAGACAGAGTTGTCGGGAGGAGCTTACGGCAGGAAGAGGTCGCTCCTGCTTTCGGTGCATCAGGGCTCAGGACTGAGGTTCCCCCTGGGACCGGGTCCTTAAGGAAATCCTCCTGAGCTCATGGAAGGGTGGGCTTTACAGCCCATCAGTGAAGCACTGATGCTGAGCTGCTGGATGAGGATGAGGCCGACTAGAACCTTCCTGCCTCCCTCTCATGCCTCTGTCCTGCCATGCAGAAATCTTCATCAGCAAAGCAGATGGAGCAACAAGGGGGAGAGCTGGAGAAGGGCGAGTCCTTTGTCCCTTCCTTTCCTTTCCTACCTCTAGGCACTGGCCAGTGACATGCTTGAGCCATGACAGGAGGAGGTTCAATCTGAATTAAGAATAAGTTTTGGAATATGACGTAGAACTATGCATAGTTGTACAGAATCTGAGTATGTATTTGTGAGTTAAGGTGATTTTTTTTTTTAAGACAGGGTCTCACTATGTAGTGAGGGCTGGCCTTGAGCTCGCTATATAGCCCAGGTTGACTTGGAACTCATGACAATCCTCCTGCCTCAGCTTCCCAAGTGCTGGGATTGCAGGTATGCACCACCACACCTGGCATATTTAGGTTTGAGATGATTCTGAACTGGAAATTGTTTCTTGTGGTGTTCTGTCAGCACCCACTGGATATGCAGTGTATAGTAACATCCTGGAGTCTGGAATATTCCAGAAAATTGGTCGTAGGAATATAAAGTCTGTACTGTGTGTCGGAATCATGTCGGGGTTACCAAAGTGCTCTCAAGTGATCCACTGGAGAGATACAGTCAGCCAGCATGCTCTAACACCTGCTAAGTGTCAGGCCCTATTCCTTCACCACACTATCAGGATAGGCTTGGTCCAATCTTGAAGCTGGCTGACCTACTCTTGGCTGCCACCACCTCACAAGCAGCGTGCAGGACCCCTCTGAAAGGCCGTGGAGTTGGAAACTTCCTCTGTCACCACCGCCACTGCTGCTTTGCCACAAGGCTCAGCTGGCTCCTGACTGCAGGAACAATCTATTTCCATGGCAGGTCCATCTTGTCTGCCACTTTTTATTAAATCTGGATTTAATTGGAAGGACCAAGTGGACAGAGCTGCACTGGCCACCACAGGCAGTGTGCCACCCCAGCAAGTGGGCACTGTGGGACATTCGCCAGAGAAGCAGGGGTCTGAGGATCTGGGCCAGACACCTGTCAGCAGGCATCAGCACAACCTCGAGGGCTGAGCTTTGCCTGCAGGATGGCAGGCTAAGCAGGGACACCCGCGGGCCGCATGCCACACAGTCACCATTGCACCCTCCCAGGCAGCTGCTACTTCTGAATCTAGGTGACATTTTGGTTGAATTTGACTTCTGCTTCTTTGCATATTGAGCCAGTGTTAGACTCGTGCCTCTCCTCTTGTGTGGGCTGCCAGGACCAATAAGCCCCTTCATTCACTGTGACAGTCCCCCTCTCAAAACTGCTGAAGAGCTCCTTCTCAGGTGCACATTCAAAGGTGAGTTCTGCTGCAGTTGGGTCCCCTCGGCCTGGGCCAAAGCAGCTTGCTTGCTTTCTTTCTTTCTTTCTTCTTTCTCTCTCTCTTTCTTTCTTTCTTTCTTTCTTTCTTTCTTTCTTTCTTTCTTTCTCTCTCTCTCTCTCTCTCTTTCTTTCTTTGTTTCTCTCAAATTACTTTTAATAAGAAATTACAATGTGACAGTTTCAAAACATGTTAGTAGTACATTCCCAATAACTGATACAATGCATATTGTTGTCCTCATTATAGTTACACAGAGCACAGGGTGTAGACATGATAAATTTTCTAATGAATATTAGTGCAACAGATTTCTTCTCTTTGATCTAAGACATGGTAGTTGTATACATAGTCAAATGTCCTATAATTGTAGTGTGTTATTGGCAAAACTGGCAATGTTGGAAGCTATTGATTTGAGCCTTTTACAGCTCAGCATACTAAACTACCCTTATGTGTTATGTGTCATGTTTAAACTTTTCTCAAAGCAGATCTTTCTGGGATATGCAGAGAACTGAATGTTGGTGTCTTTCTCAGAATTCCTATGCTGAAGCCTAATCCCAAAGTGATGGTATTAGGAGGTAAGGCTGCGGGAGAGGTCAGCTCATGAGGGCTGGGCCCTTGTGAGTGAGGTTAGTGCACGTGTAGAAGAGGCCCCGGAGAGCTGACTGCTCCTTCCTCCATGTGAGGACACACTGAGGAAGGGAGGAGGAAGGCCTCTCAGAGAGCGGATCTTCCGGTGCCCCATCTGGGACATCTCAGCAGCCTGGTCGAACTCTTTAGGAAAGTCTCTCAGCACTGTGTCACAGCCTCCTAAGGACTAGTGTCATTGACAGAAAGTTGGTGTTTACTGTAGAGATGTTGCCACATAGATTTTGTGTTTCTTACTATTTGGTGTAAGAAGTTCTGGAGAATATGCACAGCAAGTCTTTGCTTTATTTTATTCTCAAACAATGGTAAGATTTTCTTTCAGGGGTGATATATGTTGAATAATTCATGCACTATCCCTTCCTGAGTTGACTGCCAGGAAACTCAATGCCAAATTCACAGAATAATTTTAATAACATTAGGGGAATAACTATCTTTCTCCTGGTATTGTTGTGTGAATTTATTAATAATTTTTCTGTTCCTGGTTTTTGAAATTTATATCCCTATGCCACTTTACCGAGTTTGTCTGTATAATAAATTGTCACAATTCCATTATTGAATTGTGGAGGGAAATATAAAAACATGAAGATTAGGTTATTAAAATAGATTTTTAAAAATGTATTTAGTACAAGGTATACAGAGTCTATAGGGTCTCGCTACACAAATTGGATTTGTAGTGATTCTCCTGTTTTTCAGCCTCCCAAACGCTGGGATTACAGGTGTGTGCCACCATGCCGTCTCAACTTTCACCTCAGTGTGCCCCAGGTAGGACCAGCATAGCATGCCGGGGATTGAACCCTGGCCACTGCACTCTGCCTAAGCAGGCGCTCTAGTCAGCTGAGCTATCTGGCCATCCCAGATCTTTCTTAATATCAGTTTCTTCTTTGATTCGTGAAGACCATAGTTGACATGTTAAAAAAAACAAAAAACAAAAACCAAAAAACACGTACTTTACAAAAATTTCAAAATAGATGGCTAAGAATTGTCCATTTGATTATTGAGTGTAGTACTTAGGTTAAAGATGTAAAACTGTTGAGAAAGTAGAGACAGTGAAATACTGGGAAACAATGATTTTTCTGGAGAGTATATAACCTCATTTTGCTCTATTGGGAGGAATTATACCTTAAGTCAAGATAAGGCCTTGGGAGGACAGGCCAAGGCTGGTCAATGTCCCAGGAAGCAGGGGGTGGTGTGACTTCGTGCTTGACTTCCACACAGCTGGATCTGGGTAATTGTCATTAGCTACCTGGGACCGGAAGAGGGAGAGTATAGCTGGGCAGGCCACTGTAATGACGACTCAGCATGTGGGAGGTGAATTTGTTTCACATGTGCTGGAAGACGAAACTCTTAAAGATGGCCCAAAGCCATCTTATATCTTGCCTCAAAGGACCATAGAGAAGTAGTGGGTCACACCAGAGGGAACTTCTACGCAGGACCCTGAAAGCTTGGGAGCACTGCGCCAGCTGGAAGGCCGGGCTTTGGCAGGGTATAGGACTTGTTTCCAGGGCAATATCTGCAGAAGTCACGCCAGCTCCTGTGGAAGCAGACTTAGCTCTCGGCACTGAGGATTCAGGAAGACAACAAGAAATAGTTACTCTTCTCTCATAGCTGGGACAAATACCCAACACCCAAAATGAAGGTAGGAAAGGTTTATATAGCTTACAATTTCTAGAAGTTTTAGTCCACATTCAGCTGGCTCCAAGGCAGAGTGGCACATGGTGGAGAGCAGCCTTTCATGGCAGAGGCAAAGAGCAGAGAGCAAAGGGGGTGCAGCAGCTCAGGCAGCTGGCCAGCCTCTCCACCCTCCTGACATTGTAATGCAAATTGCCTTCCGCAGGGCACTCAGACCCATAGTATCAATCTTGGATCATCAATCTCAAACTCCAGAAACTGCTCCATGACTGCAGGAGGCATTGGGGGGACAACTAGACACAAACCATAATAACTAGAGAGTCTTCCTATTCTCTTTACCTGTCTTCCCTGCCCCCAGAATCTTTACCTCATGGGGCGGGGACTGTCGGGGCCTGAAGGAGGATAGGGAAGCCGAGCAGGTAGTCCTATGCAGGGAAGAGCTGATGTCTGGGTGTCTGCTTTCTAAGTGTGCTTGAGGCATTATTGTCCTAGACATTTTATTACTGAAGAGAAATCAGAGCCTTCCTCAGCAGCCTCAGCTTCTGCCTAGGGGCAGGGGAAAGGCTGCCCTCACATGAGGTTGGAAAGCAGGAGGCCAAGGTCACGTCTAGTTTCTGATGACTTCCCGCAAGCCCTGAGCGATTGGCGGGCTGCTGTCATGTGTGGAGCAGAGCCAGGGAGTCCTTGCAGCTGTCCCCAGCCAGTTTGCTCTTAGACTGTGACACTGAGAGCCTGCCTTGGAGTAAAAGCAGCCCATCTAACTCCTTTCCTTCTTGTCCATCTTGCTTTGCTCTTGCCTGCTTTCCACTTGTGTGCTCCCTGTCATTGTGCAAGCTTCAGTTTCTGCCTTTGATGCATGTAGGTGTGGGTGTGGGCAAATCGGTGAGAGCAAAGACTAGGCCCTCATGAGAGCCCAGGAGGTGCCTGGGCCCCACTGGCCGGTACCCACTTGCCTTTGCCTTGGTCCCTACCTTCCCCAGTGTCCTTCCGAGCCAGCCTTCCTAGGACTATTGTGCAAAGGTCCTAGATAATCGCCTCAGCAGAGGTGGTGGTGGCCCTGGGAAGGCGCTCTGAGAGCCCTCTTGCAAGATCCCCACAGATGTTTGGGGAGCGGGATGCCCCTGCACGCAGCTCACCAGGACAGCTTGAATGAAGAGAAGCCCAGAGATGGTAAGATTTGCCCTGGCTTCACAGCCTGAAGAGGAGAGGCCAGGATGAGAGCCTGCGTCTTTGGCTTCCAAGGTGATGACTTCGTTCATCCCCCAAGTGCCTCTGCTTCCTTCAGATGGATGCTTAAGGGGCAGCAAGGAGTGGGGGGAGCAGGGCACCCAGGTGCAATTTCCAGCTTTCTTAGGGGTAGAAGACTCCAGGAATAAAGTGGTAGTAGCTGCCTTAAGGAGGAACAAAAGGTAGGCTGGGTCTGTTTGCATAGGCTGGGAGGAGCTGGCTGGCATCTGAGGATGGCTCCCTGTTGCAATGCTGCCCACAGAGAAGGTGAGGGTGTATGGGGAGTGACAGGGGCTCTGCCTCTGTGCTCTGTGCACAGCTTCTGCGGACCAGCCATCTGTTTCTTTGCTCACATTACTGCCCATCGTCCAACTTGGACAAGGCTGCAGTGTACCTGGGCAGTGACTGGCCCTGCTCAGCTCTGCGGGGTGGTAGCCGACACTCTGGATGGAAAAGCAAAGCATCTCTTCCGTAAGCATGCCCAGGTCCTGCTTCTGGGCACCTTTCCCATGGGCAGGCTCTGTCCCTTCAGTCTCCCCCACCAGCAGGTTCTGGGTCACCTTCTGTGGTCATTTTGTGGCACCACAGAAGAGGCATAGCCTTTGCTTTAGCCCATTTCCAGGCTTTGAGGACAGAGGAGGCAGGCTGAGTCCACAGTGTGCGGGCCATGCTGGTACCTTGCAAGCATGGCACAGCTTCCGACGTGGCTGCCAGTGCTCGTGGTGTGTGCGGCATGGCCTTCATGACATGGCCTGCGATGCTGCAGGGACAGGGTGTGCATTAACCCCCTCTGGCCTTGCCCTCGTCTCTCCTCTGTGCTCGCTCACTGGCCTCCATGTGCCGTGACAGCTGCTGGTGAAGTTGGGGAGCCAGGACGACACGCGTCTTTCTTTCTCACCCCGGTGCTGGGTTCTTCTCGCTTTCTCAGCAGTTCCGCCGCCATCGAGCACCCATCTTGGTGTCGCTGCTTCCCCCTCAGCCAGAGGAGCATCAGCCTGGCAGAGCACGTCCCCAGGGAGGCAGACTGTGGCTTCGCAGTGTGCTCTGCAGGCTTGCGGGGCTGATTGTGACCCGCTGATTCCCCTCTCTGAAGGGCATTCTCTCACCGCAGCTGGCTGCTGAACTTCTAAAAATATGCGTGTTGCTTTCCGCTTCTGTTCTGCAGCTCCCTTTCCCCAGCAGCACAGGCAGCGGCGGTGGGCTCCGCTCTTTCACACACCGTGTCGCTGCCTGCCCTGGCAGGTGCGCACCAGCGCAGGCGCTGCCTCCCTCCCACCGTCTCTCACCAGCGAGATCCTGCTTTTCCTCCGTGGGACCCTCCAGCACATAAAACAGGCACCGAGTATGTGTTCTCCAAACTAATCTCAGACATCAGAGAGGTGATTCTGTGCCTCCTGAGATGGTTTCTTTTTAGGAGGGAGAAGAAAAGATCACGTTTAACCCAAAGGAAGACTTGCGAGGACTCAGGATTGGTCATGAGCCACAGGAATTATTTTTGAGATGTGTTGCAGATTCCTGGTGCTTTCCTAATTACAGTTGCCTTTCACACCGGGATTCAGCCGTCATCCAATGGAGGCTACACTGAGAATAAAAGTTGTGTCTGCACCACACTTGTGCAGACTTTCCCACTTATTATTCCCTAAACAATATAGAAGAGTAATTACTTGAGCAGCATTTATATTACATTAGGCAGTGTAAGTAATCCAAAGGGCATCTGAAATATACTGGAGGGCATGGATAGGGTATATGCATGTCTGTGTCATTTTATATAAGGGACTCGGACATCCTCGGACTTTGGTATCCACGTGGCTCCTGGAACCAGCCTCCCGTGAGCCCTTAGGGAAATCTGTCCAGAACACAGGCAAAAAATGTAAACAGCTGTTTGCTTACATTTGCTTTTCAGTGAATGAAAATTGAAAAGATATTCAGCCCTATTTTTTTTGTTGGCATAATAAACTCATGCTTGAATCATCTCAGTAGGGGTCAGAAACAAAGCGTACTTTTTGCATTGGGACAAGAACTGAAGATAAATTTGTTCTCCGTTTTTCTTGTATGTCAGTGGGGATAGACTCATTTAAGTGACTTGGCCATGCTTGGGCTTTCTGAGTTAGCCCCTTGGTACGCTGGAGAGCTGAGCAGGGGCCAGCAGATGCCTTGGCTCAGGGGATGCCAGCAGAGTGACTGAAGGGCCTTCCTGGCCGTGTCCCAGCTGTGAGGCAAACGTTAATCTCATGTTTAAAGAATAGAGTGCTTGGATGATTCTCTGTTCTAGGGTTAAAGTATGTATGTCAGTAAAAGCAAAACTGAAAGCTCCCTGAACTGCCAGCAATGCAGGGAGTTTCCTGTCACTCAGGAATGGGGAGAGGCTGCAGCTGGACCTCCATCGAGGGTGCCGGAATTGGTCTGCTCCTGCAGACACGTGCTGCCGGCTCCTAAACCCGTACCGATGCTGCGATTGTTCCCACCACTCCTTTAGACAGTGCTTTTGGTTATA
This sequence comes from Myocastor coypus, assembly GCA_004027025.1. Taxonomy (NCBI): domain Eukaryota; kingdom Metazoa; phylum Chordata; class Mammalia; order Rodentia; family Myocastoridae; genus Myocastor; species Myocastor coypus. The sequence continues at coordinate 36,193 of PVJA010013757.1, read as the reverse complement.
TGAGTGTCCAAAGACCACACAACAAGAGCGACAGAATAAAAGCAAAGGCACCAAGAAATGCTACACAGATCAGCACCAGGTGACAAAGGAAGCGCTGTCAAGGCCCACAGGAGGGAGAAGGTTCAAAGCTCGTGCTGGCCCAGCTGAGTGCGGCAGCTGCCACCGCTTGTACCTCCCCAGCCCACCAGCACAAAGGGACAGGGTACCTGCCTTTGGATGTCACCTCCTTGGAGCCTGGCCCTCTGGAGGGCTCTTCCTGTGTTACCAGAAAAGACAGGACATAAGCTTTATGGGCCAGTCAGACTCACTGCGGGACTCACATGGGAGAGAAATGGGAGAACAAATCATCAAATTCTACACTAAGAAAACCTGTTCCTTACAAAACCCAGGACACAGGCACTCTGGCTGAATAAAGCCATTAGATGGGTCAGTTCCTTGTCTTAACCAAGCAAGTAATTCTCTCACCTTGAAAGAATGATCACTTGGGTTTATGTTCTATTTCACCCAATGTGTGGGGCTTATACATTAGAGTGTTAATTAAATTTTTATTACATGATATAAATCGATGTCTCTAAGTGCCTCCTACAAAGGTAGCACAGCCTTAAAAGGAATGGCTCCGTATCAGCCCCCAAGCTACTCTGCTGGCGTCCAGAGGCAACTGGACCGGAGTGAGGTCAGAACTGCTTTTTCAGAGCATTCCATGAGTCGCATCCTAGCACTTGACTAACAGGTTCCCCTCTGGGAAGTGAAGCGGTGAGTATGAGAATAGATGAATAGTTTATGAACACATTTCCTAGCTGAAGGGACTTCCTCTTCCCAAGGGAACAGAAGGCAAGACATGCTGCCGTGGCCTGCACAGCCCCAGGTCTCTGTCAGGAGCCGTGCCACTGGCTGCCTCCACTCTCCAGCAGGGTGAGGAGGTTGGGGTGAGGCTGCCGTCTCCACCCCGTGGACTCCTGGATGCCCTTCTCCATTTGATATATGTGATTTAACAGACAGTGTGGCTCAGGCTTCCCTTTTGGGCTGCATTAGAAGCCATCAGAAGTGGCGGCTATGCTTAGGCCTGCAGAGAGGACATTTTCATGTTGAGAGTTAAAATGAGATGCCCCCAGCCTTTGAATTTATGAAAGTAATGTTTCTGAGGCATACAAAGAGTTGGGGCTGGAAGACCACAAACTGAGGCAGGGGTTTAACCACTCCATTCATCTTTTCCTCATTTATTTTTTATGAAGGGCCATGACATCGACCTTCACAGTACAGAATCTGTGTTCCTCCTTAATGTGTAACTGTGCAGTACTTTACCCCAGTGCTGGGACCCCATCGACAGCCTCCCTCTGGGGCCTGAGGACAACTTAGAAGACAAAGTTCCCTTGTGTTTGTAATTTATAGGGGGTTTCACTGATGTCTCCCTGGCATGGATTTCTCCTCCTGGGCATTTCTCAGGCACAGTCCCCTCTCACTTTCAGGCCCTGGACTCACATCGCAGAAAGGAAGCTGAGCAGGTGGAGCTGGTGTTTATGACTGCCATTTCTGACAATGGCCTCTGTCTGCAAGCTTTCCCACCATCTTTTTCTGGTCACTTCCTGACATCTCAGGGTGCTGACTCTGACCTCTTGGCCATTGGGTGTGCCAATGCCATGTGAGACAAGTAATATGAATGATGCAGATCACACCCTGATTTAGTGAGAAGCCAAACTTTCTGACAAAGGGACTTGGTATCAGTTTACTTACTTAGGCCCAGAGCAAACCTGGTTCACATTCTTGGTTCTGGGCTAGGCCTCCTGGGCCTTATAGGACTGCACTCAGTATTAGTATTCTACTAATACTGAGGGTCAGGAGCCGGTGCGTTCTCTGCAGCCAGAGCCTTCCTGGATCCACACAGCTCAAATGTTTGGTCTCCTGCTGGGGCACAGCTGGGCACTGTGTTTCTTTACTCCTTGCAAATAGATTGTCTACTTTTAGGCAAAGAAATGAGTGAGGACACAAAGGGTGACCACCTGAGCTGAGGCAGCAACAAACTTTCATTTGATTCTCAGTCTCTTGCCTCCCACTGTAGCAAACTGAGAAAACTCCTGTGGCTATGTGGATCTGGGACAGGAGAGCAAAGAATCCTGGACCACTAAAGTCCCCCAAAGCTGGCCTTACTCACATAGGACTGGGCAGGAAAGGGACTTTGGGTATGTTAAAACATTGGAATAGAGTGGTGTATGGCTACAGCACATGCTTGTCCTATCCTGACAGCTGGGATAAGTAGTGCATTGGGAGGGTGTGATGTGATGTGATGTGAGGTATGCATGTGTGTGTGTGTGTGTGCATGTACATTTTTGCATGTTTTTGTGTGATGCTATAGAACCATGACAGCAAGTTCCTAAAGAATGCTCCATTGGGATGAGGAGATAGCTTGGCAGTTTAAATTCCCACCTGGTAAGCTGTGCCAACCCCGTGCTGTGCTGGCTACCAAAAGCAGATGTGGTGGCACACACCTATAATCCCAGGGCTGGAGAGGCTGAGACAGGCAGATCACTACGAATCTGAGCTGCGTAGTGAGACTTTGTACCAAATAAATAAAATAACAAAAGAGAAGCCAGGCGTGGTGGCACACGCCTGTAATCCCAGCACTCGGGAGGCTGAGGCAGGAGGATTGGTGAGAGTTCGAAACCAGCCTGGGCTACAAAAGTGAGCTCAAGGCTAGCCTGAACTGCATAGCAAGACCCTGTCTCAAAAAGACAAAAAAACAAAACAAAACAAAAAAACCAAAAGATTTTTAAAAGATTAAAAAGAATGCTCCATGGTTAAAGACTGTGACCCATGAGAGGAGGAGCTTGGTTTCCAGAAACAGTCAAGGGCACTCAGCTCATGACATGGATAAAGGGCAGAGCTCAGGGTAAAGTTGGAAGCAGAAATGTGCAGCAAGGGGAGGTTGCACTCGCAAGAAATGAAAACTTGCCTGTGTTTCAAAGTCCAATCAGAACAGATCTGAACAACCAAAGCTGAGGGACTCTTTGCTGGGGGCAAAACCAGAGAGAGACCCAAAGGCTGATGCTCCTGTCCCCAGGGACCTTGTTATTCTAATACAGTCAGGCTGATCTCAAACTTCTGGCTCCATTTCCTGAAGTCTCTCTTGGGTGACCAGAGCTGTCCACCATAAATGCTAGGACACCTTCTTCTGAGGGGTAGCACCTACCAGCTAGCAAGTGAAAGAAGGTGTCTCCCGGACAGGGCCTGCTCGCTGTGGTATGTGCTGAGTGGACATGGATGCTAAGAGTTCCTCTGCAGGGAGGAGTTAAGGAGTGACGTCACTCCTGGTGGTATCCTGTTTGATAAAACCCATTCCTCCATGTCTCTGCTGAGTTGTCTGCTTCCAGACATCCCTGCTCAGGAATGGGGGACAGGTTGCTTTTCATAAAACTCTTCACACTCAGATGCTATGCTTGAGCAAACCCAAACTAGGGCTTTGTTTTTAAAGGCAAATTTTCCATGTCAGCAGATGTAAAAAGAGATAATGCAAAGAGATCTGGCTCACTCTTGCAGCGAAAATGAATGATAATTGTGTAAATATTGGCTTCCACTGGCATTGTATTCCTCAGTTTGTAAGCTCTTTTCAAATATAATTAAAACAACTTGCTAGGCAGCATCTGTCCCAATTTTATAGAAAAACAAGAAGTTCCACCAAGTAAAGGGACTTGGCCAAGGTGCAAAGACAGAGGAGGGGTTTCCAGCCTGGAGAGCGTTGGGGCTGGGCCAGAGGGGTCCAGGAGGAGGAAGGGCCTGAATTCCTAAACCCTGGGGCCCCTCTGGGGAGGGGAGAGCTTGAGGCAGTGCTTTGCTTTGCTGAGGCCTGGGTGGGTGGGAAAGTTGACTTTAGGAATGGAAGGAGGAGCACGGCTGGAGGAGGGTTTGGTGGAGCAGGGGAGCTCTGCCGTGTCCTTGTCTTGTCATTTCTTGGGGTCTGTCTGTGTCCTATGTATATCTCCAAGGGTTTCCCGCTATCCCGTCCCTGCCTGATGCTCAGCACATCTCAGGCCCTTCTGGTTGTGCATTAAGGTCAGCTCAGTCAAAGCCCTTGGGCTGCCAACAGATGCTGTAGGGGAAACCCAGGCTGGCAGCTTAATGGGATTCCAATAAAGTTGGGCAGTGGGGTTGGGCAGCCCGAGCTTTCAGGGCCAGTGAAAGAGCCATGTGTGGACAGAATGAGAGCTCCAGCATTAATGGGAAGTAGCAAGCTGGGCCTGAGCACACACAGCAGGATTTCCTGACATGAGCCTGTAGCTTTGAGGTCAGGTTTGTTGAGAAGATAGCAGGACTCAAGCCCTTTAGAAGGCAGGTTCTGGTCAGGAATAGGGGCCTGCACTAGGCATTTCATAAGTGCAACAGAGGAAGCTGGATGCACACAGGGTTTACTGAGCTAAAAAGGGGTGAAAAGGGAACACTGGGTAAGAGAGGGACGAATGTCTGCCATAGGCCATGGGGACAAATGGAGAGGCTGAGATGGTCCCAAGGTCTCCAGAAGGCCCTGCAAACTGATGCGCCCAGGTGGTGCATGCAGGGAGCTTGGGGGGCTGGGTGCTTCCCAGGCAAAGCTGATGGCTTAGAAGCTTAGGGGAGTCTCAGCACCACCCAGGTCCCTAAGGAAGAGCCTGGCCTGTCAGTCGTGGTCACGTCAAAGAGTCACAAGAAAGTTGGCTTGTAAGTGTCAACAGCAGCTTGGGCAAGAACTGTCTTCTGGTGTTGGAGCCAGGGCCAATGAGGGGCCACAGGGGCTGGACAAGTAAAGTGCAGGGATGGAGGACCTCTCTGTTCCCCAACTCCTGTCTTTGGGTCTCCCTCTGCTGGCCTCTGTGGGCTGGAGCCTCTGACGGAGAAGAAATGCAGTTCAAGGAGTTCCTGCCTGGAGCCAGACACTGAGGACAGGGGGAGGGTGTGAAAGTGAGTCACTGGTCTGTTAGGGCTGCTGCAACAAGATACCAGGATGTGGTGTGGCCTTTGAACCCCAGCCCTGTGGTTCTCACAGAAGTGGCAGCTGAAAGTTCATGTCAAGCTCTGGCAGGTGGGGTATCTAGTAGAGGTGCTTGCTGCTTCTCAGATGGCACCATCTCCTGTGGCCTCCTGCGGTAGAGGGAGCAGGGGGCCCTCTGGGCCTCCTTCATGAGGGTATCGACCCCATTCCTGAGGACTTCACCCTCCTGACCCAGTCCCAGCCCAAGGCTCCATCTCTCACTCTTTTCCTTTTGTGATTAGGTTTTAACAGCAGAACGGGGAGAGGGCCGCACAGTAGCAGAAGTCATGCCTTAGTGACAGGCACAGGCCCAGTCAGTTCAACTCTGGCACCGCCCACTCCTCTCATCATCATGAAGTGTAGTCTGTGTGGTTCAGTGTCAGACCCCACTGCTATCTGAATCTCAGCGTGAAGCTTATTCCTGGAGTTCCGTGGTGCAGAAGACTGCAGATTCGGAAATCACACTAACAGAGATCCAAGTCCTCTACTATGCTCCCCAGGGTGAAGCTGCATGTGGAATTCAGGGCCTTAAGCTCTCAGGCCCTCACTGTCCAGTGTGACCCGAACCCTTCTGCAAAGCACTTGGCAGTGTGCAGGCCCCTGTTGTCAGGCTTGGGGAGGAGCCCAGCCACTGGTCCTCATCCTTGCGCATCCAAAGGGGGCCTGGTCAGTTGGTTCCTTGGTTGTCTTCCTCAGGCAGAGGTTTTCCTGTCTGAGTTATGCGGGGGAGTAACAACATGGCGTGGGGAAGGACTGTTTAGCTGGTGGCACTCAGTGTACTCCCCAGTCACCCGACTTGAATCCCCACAGAGTGACAGGGTGCTGCAGGGTCTCTGTGGAGTGGGAAGTGAGATCCCTCTTCCTTGATACCTTGGCTTTTATCTGTTCCTGAACTAATGAGCTGCAAAGGAGGAAGGCCCCTGCGGCCCCACACTGGTTCTAATTTTTAATGCATCATTTGAAGGCCTGGCTGACAACGAGTTCAGCCTGGTGAGGGCCCTGAAGGGCAGCAGTGTGCTTAGGAGGGATTCAGAGACAGCTTGACCTTTATTCACGGAAGGGAGACCTTGGCTCCTGGGGACCCTCTCACACAGCTGCAGTGAGTATTGAACTGCTTGCAGTCTACTCTCTCTGTCTCTGTCTCTGTCTCTGTCTCTCTCTCGGTCTCTCCCCTCCCCTCCCCTCCCCTCCCTTCCCCTCCCCTTCCTGACTCTTTTTTTCCTACTTTAGCTTTTTTTATTAAAAATTTATTTATTTATTATATATAGTACAGAATTTCAAAACCAGAAAAACGTAACAATGGTTATATTACATATTTTCATCATTGGATCAGTTTAGATGAATAGATATCGGTGTATAAGATTGATCAAACAATTAAACATTAACACTTTCAATAAACATTAATTTTTTTTAACAGTTGACACACATTGTCCTCATAATAGTTATACAAAGCACGGTGTGTGGGCATGACTCACCTTCTTATTGATGTTGCCAAGGAAAGAAGAAAAAAAATTATTCTCTTTGAATTAAGAGGAAGCAGATGCATACACAGTCCAATGTTCCACAATTGCAGTGGGCCACCAGTGAAACTGGCAGTGTTGGAGGCTGTTGATCCAAGCCTCCTACAGCTCATCTCACCAATCTAGCTCTGTGTTTCATGCCTTGTAATTAAGCTTTTCTTGCTGGGTGATCAAGGGCAAGTCAAAGCAAGACCTGTATAACAAAACATTCATTTTTTTGTATCTTCCAAGGTCAAATACCCTCAGGATTAACTTTGAAACCATATACAGTGCTTTGTAGAACTGTTGCCAGTGTCAGCCTTCCGGACGAGTCATGGCCATTGCTTGGCCAGTTTACTTTCTGTGAAAGCCTGAGAGAATGTTTTTCTCTGGGTGACTCTCCTTAGACACACTGTAGTTCATTTATTCCTTTCCTCTGAGGTCCCATAATCTCCTTGACCAGAAAATTTGAGACACCTCTGAGTTATAAGATATTACAGCACAGGTTCTCTTATGTCCTGAGTCCTTACTGACCTTGAAGGGTCCTACCTTAGCTTTTAGATAGTTGCTTTGTGAGAAAATTCCTTGACAGAATAGTCTGTTTCCTCTTATCTTAGATAGCATTGCTCCTAAAATTTCTCAGAGAAACATTAGTTCCATACAATTTTAAGTAAAGTTACACAGAAACGATGGTTCTGTGACTGAATACATTTGTAGTGAGCCCAGTTAAGCAGATTTCTCTATTAGGGACTCCCCAGGTCACTTGTAGGCTAATATACCCATATACCACTAGGGGGCGCTACTCTCTGTACAATCCCTACCTAGGTACCTGCGACTCAAACCTTTCCCTTCTTTCCCCGCAGCATAGCATTTTTCAGGCTCAATCCTAGGTCCACACGTTTGGAACCATATCTGCGTGTTCTCTCTTTGCTTCTGCAACTCCTGCACGGCGGGGTGGAGCAGCGAGGTTTAGGGCTGGTGACCTCGCTCTTTATCTGGTACCTGTAATCTTAGAAAACCTCCACAGAAAACCCCAAGGGACACGCTTGTGTTTCGGCCCGATGTGCAGTCCCCAGAGAGGTTCAGGAACGACCCCGGTGTGGTGGTAGCGAGCCTGCTCCCAGTTCTGGTGCTGATAACAGACCCGCTGTAGTCTAGCGTCGAGGTATCTCTGCAGGCAGGGTGGAGGGGAGCGGACCCCTGAATGCCTGCGCAAGGGTGCGGGGTCTGGAGCTCAGGGGCAGCCGACCTGCTTTTTAGGGCATGCGGGTGCTGGCTGCGAATTTGCAGTTTGGATATCTTGTGTTCTCCACAGTTTCTGAGAACTTCATGAGACTAAGTCTAGCCGGAGCTTGCTTGGTGTAAAGGCCAGACCTAGTGGGCTCCTCACACGCGGCCTTGGCGCCTTGCTCAGCAGCTGCACCCCAGCCAGCCAGCGGGTGCACGGGAGCGCTTGCACCTGGGCCAGCGCTGGGCGGCCTCCGGGTAGAGCAGGGCACCTTGACCTGCGCTGCCCTCCTGGGACTCAGGGAGACGGGAGACGCGGGAGCCTAGGCAAGGCTGGTGTTTGGGGGTACAGTGAATCCCTTAGACGTTCGCCCTGCTGTATTAAATGAGCTATTTTCAATTTCATGCTTCTTTTTGAAAGCCTAGGGGAGAGTTAATTCCTCCAAGGACAAGGACAGAAAATGCACAAAGGGAACAAGAATGAGCTTCGACTGATTCGTTTTTAAACAAGCAATTAGACCCACGGACCCAGGAGCCGCCTGGAAGTGCTGAGCTCAGCACCCAGGGAGTAATCTCTGGGCGAGGAGGGAACCCCACGGATTCACCTGCGGTTCTCCAGGAAACAGTCCACTGCGAGCCCCAGGGTAGTAAACCTGCCTCTCAGAGGGCGCTCCACTGGCCTCTCAGGCGCAGGACCATCACCTCGGAGGGCAGCGCAGTGTCCTGGAGCACCGGCTAACGCGGCGGCAATGGGCGTCTGGAAGGCACAGGGTGGGCATAAGGCAGTTATGATCCATGGGGAAAAGATGGAGGAGGGGCCTGTGGACCCTGGGCTGCTCTAGGGCTGGGCTTGCGAGACCTCCTGGGTTTCCATGGTGTCTCAGCCACTCTCTACCTACCTAAGGTGCAATCTTTCTTTGAGCCTCAGTTTCTTTATCTATAGTGTGGGGACAAGCACACTCTCCTAGTGGAGCTGTTAGGAAAACAAGAAGTAATGTGTACTCAGCATGGGTGACTGAACAAGTGGGGTGATGCTGAGGAAGATTCTATCACAGTACTGATTCTTGTCGCGGGGGGGGGGGGGTGAGTGGTATGCAAAGGGAGTTTCTAGATATGGTTTCATTCCTTCCTGTGGAGAAGGGAGATAAGATGAGGTCGCCTGTGTTTCCCAAGGAGGAGTTTCATGTTAGAGGCTAGGCTAGGAAATCTTCCTTTTCTCTGTAGAATATAAATATGCTAGTGGAAGGACAGAAAGTGGGTGGATGAAATCAGATCGCTTAAAAGTAGCATAAAAGTAGGACTCGGTATAAAAGTAGATTAAAAAAGGACCATTTCATATCGAATGACTACATGCAGTGGTGTCACCCGCCATTTTTATGGCTGCCTTTATCAGGGTTTATTGGGCCCCACTGTCAGTAAGCCAGAGACCCTGCTTTAAGGAGGCTGGGCGGAAGGGGACTGACTCTGTCGTATCTCAGTGAGATACCCAAGGGTTCAACCAAGCCTTTCAGAAATGAACAGAATCTCTGGGGCAAGCGCTCTGCAAAGTGGCCCCAGCCGGGCACTTGCCCCTTTCTCTTCTCTTTTCCTCTGCTTGCTGGCCTTGGCAGCTGCTGGCTTTGGTGGCTGCTTGCTGTGGTGGTGCTGGCCCTCCTGGGCAGGTATTGGGGATCAGGTTTTCTATGCTGGATTCTGCTGTGCTTTCCACTTGAGGCTCTGCTGCCTGCTCCCCAACACAGCAGCTGCAGGCCCGTCGCCTGATGGTGGGGGACCCCTGCAGCACCTCCTCAGGCTTATTCTGGGCCTCCCTGACATGTGTGGCTGTGGCTTTTGTCATTATGCTAATGAAATAAAGACATCTCCTAGGTTGATGAGCTTCAAAGTGCCCGGAGGACTACTGTCAAGCACTTGCAACCTTCCCAAGGGGATCCTTGAGGTCAAAACTTGTTTTACAATAAACCTCAGATGTTGGTTGCCCTCCTTCCTCTCTCATAAGTGCACGCAGAAGTTTCCAGCAACCCCATGACGGGTGATGATGGCACTGTTTTCATGCATGGCATGTTACTTTGGGTTCTAAAAATTGCTATTTGGTTTCCTAATTGAACTAGCAGTGACAGAGTTCGTCTAAACAAAAGCTCTCTAGTAGCTCTAAAAAATTTGAACAAAAGGCTGGGGAGAAAGCTCCGTGGCACAAGTGGCTGCTTGGCAAGTGCAAGATCGTGAGTTTGAATTTTGGTCTTGGAAAAAAAAAATAACAAGTGGGCCATCGAGATAGTACAGCTGATTAAGCACCTGCTTACGCAGGTTCAGAGTCCAGGATTCACTACCCTGTACCACATGCTATGGTGACCTCACCCCTGGGTGGGCTGAGCCAGCCACCAAGACCGAGTGTTGTGGGGCATACCTGTAATTTCAGTGCTCAGTGCTGAAAGCAGGAGGATCACCATGAGTTCAAGCTGTGTAGACCCTATACCAGATACATAAAAAACCCAAATGAACAAATGAGGGGGCCTGAGATCACATGTCTGAGAACTGCTGTCCTAGATGAGCGCTGTGCCTTCTCCTGTTCGTTCTTTGATTTCTTCCAATGGGCATTTCAGTTTATTGAGCACAAGGGCACTGGTGTCAGACTGTTTACACACTGGTGACCTGGCTCATCAGCCACCTCTGTGACTTCAGGCAGGTAAATGAGTCTCGCCCCGTGCCTCCTCCGTAAATGAGCTTCCAAATCCTGTCATCGTGGGAGTGCTGCGAAGGCTTTCATGAGGTGACGCAGGTAAAGGGTGCGCCAGGGGTAGTCTCCCTCCAGGGACTCTGTCCTCTGTGACTGTGCCAGGTGTGTCTGTTGTCTTTTTGTAAAAAATATATATTGATAAAACAAAGTACATTAATGTTCTTCACTGACAGAAGACAAGACAGAAGACAAGATTGAAGCCTAGAGAAGTCTAGCCATTTCACAAGTGCTGAGAGGCAACACGTGCACTCCCGAAGGCCTCACTTCTTCTCCTTTCCTCCCTAGATCAGCAGACGCTGCTGCCGGGCTTGCTGCCCCCCCCCCCCCCCCCCCCCCCGTGACTCTGTGGAATCATCAAGTATCAAGGGCCGGTTAGTGACTGACCCCCTTGTGGTGCCTGCTTCTTCCCCTGACACAGTTTTCTCTTCTTGCCTCCTCCTTGGTGCCAGGATGCCTAGG
>PVJA010013757.1:0-25178 GCA_004027025.1 Myocastor coypus | reverse complement strand
TTATTATTGCAGAGATTTAATTTATATGGAAGCAGAGACCTTGAAAAAAGGTGCAAATTTGAACTGTGGGAAAATTAGAAGCACAAAGACCAAACTTTCTGCTCTTTCAAGTTTTTCTCTCTGAGTAAGTAAAAGGAAAGGGAAAGCCCGGCGCTGTCAGCCTGGGGCCAGGACCAGTCACCCTGGTCCTTCCCCTGGGCTTTTGCCATGATAATCTTCAGCTTTCCAGGTGGCTTGTGGAAAGAGCCCTGGTAAACAGGCCATGTGGAGTGGGTGCCTGGGAGAGACAAAGGTGGAGCCAGGTTTGTTTCCTTGGCCTCTAGGGCTTCAGTGGCCCTGGGGGCTGATTCTGGCCTTTGCAATGATGTCTGAGCATATCTGAGCACACCACAAGGAGGCTCAAAGCTCCTCCGGGCCTCACCTGCTTTGAGAATGACCCGTGGCTCTGGGCCCAGATCACACCCCATCATGTATCCTGGAAGCCCTCTGAATAGAACGCAGAGGTGGCTGGCCTTCTGGTGGAGCAATACTGGCTGGGGCCTCCCTCTCTGTCCATGCTGGAAGCGACATGCGGTTGCTATGGCCCTCCAGTTCCCCCGCGTTCCTTCCTCATGACTGTTCACATTTAACTTGCGTCTAGACACAACTGTTTCTGCTGGAGGGCTCTAATAGCCCACTTGACATTTTCCATTTTTTGGATGATTGTTCTTTTTAAATTGTTGTAATGAAACAAACGAACATAGCTTGTTTTTCCTCAGAACCTGGTTCCAAACGGACTGCAGACCAAGCTTGTGGCAGTTGTGGATATTCCCTGGGTGATCAAGCGGGTGCTTAGAAGCAAATGTCATCACCGTGACCTTTAGAGATGCCCCAGAGAAGATCTATGCCCGCTGCTCCCTGTTAGGGATTAGAACCTGAGACCAGAGACCACTGCCCTCCTGGGGCTGGTGGGTCGCACACTGGCTGAGGACACTTCCATTCCCAGGTTCGCTTGCTTTCTGATCAGCAGTGCCAATGGCTTGTACTTAGGGCTGTCCTAAACCACTAGGTCTCTTACTACACTGCAGTGTGACTGCAGTAAGTCCCCGGCTTCTGCACGTTTGTTTGAGTTGAGAACTTTCACAGATGTCAACAGACTTTATGCTACAAAGAATCGTAGTTGCAGGCAGGTTGCGTAAGTAGCTCGCCTGTTTGCTGGGCATCATCACTGTGGTGCTGTTGTGTGTTGACTGTGCTGAGAAGTACAAGCAGCTTCTTTATAGCTTTTTTTTTTTGCATGCGTGCGTGTGTGTGTGTGTGTTTGGTTTTTTTTTTTTTTTTTAGTGTTTTGCACTGTGTATTTGTGTTAAAGGTAAGTAAGACTTTGTTGGACATACAAACTAATAGTTCCAACATAGTCGGAAGAGATAGTGAATATTTTTACCCTGAAGAAATCACCCTTTTTGCTGATTGCTCTACTTTGATCAGTGTACAACGCAAACATCTATGGGAGTGTTGCACTGTACTCCATAGATATACAGAGCTAGGTATCAGTTAAAGTAAAACAAAAACATTAGCCCATATTTTCAGTACCTGAAGCAATAGCACCTTTAATTTAATTTAATTTAATTTAATTTAATTTAATTTACCTTTGAAGTATTGGGGACTGAACCTGAGGCCTTCACACTGAGGTACATCCTGAGTCATTTTTATTTCTTATTTGGAGATAGGGTCACAGTCACTAAGTGACCCCAGCTAGATGTGGGCTTGAGATCCTCCTGGCTCGACCTCCTGGGCTGCAGGGATTGCAGGGATGCCTCACTGCACCTGTAATAGTTTAGTACTTACACAAATCAGTGCTTTCTTTGTATCTATATTAAACACTTTAGTAAACATGAAAACTTACGAAGTATGAAATATGAGGAAAGAAATGGAGAATCATCTATAACTCAACTGCTCAAAGTTAAGAAGCATTAGTAATCTGGTATGCACTCTTCCCAACCGCCTTTCTCCTTAAATAAAAAATGGAATTCCTCTATACACTTTGGCAATTTGCTTTTTGTCACTTATTGATATATTATGAGCATCTTTTGGAGCTGAGAGGAACCCGCAGCTTCATTCTAAATGACTGGGTATTAATTAGCCCATGTTTCTCCCTGTCACAGTTTATTTCTTTAGCTCTTTTCTTGTTGTGAGCCTGGGAGTGATGTGTTCTAAGTTTGCTGCCTGTGGAGCCTTTGTGGGATGCTGTGTGTGTCATGGGTCCTGTCATAAAACAAGCTTTCTTTACCCATTTGGCTTTTAGGATTTCAGCGAACTATTTCTAGGTTTCATTTTGAAGAATTCTCTCTGTTTACCCTCTGAAGTTTTGTTGTGCTGATTTTCTTCTGGCTTTATGAGTTATCTTACTTATTAAAATTAAAAAAAATTCCCTTGTTTGATTAATCTTATTAAATAAATGGATCATCTTTCAGACAAGGTGACAAGGTTTGTGAGGGAAAGAAATTTGAGAGATTTCTTCAGATCATAAAATGGTATGAAGCTCAAGACCAAGGCCTAAGCCAAGTGACAGAACACATGAACATGCGAGTGGAGGGGTGTTAAACTGAGGGTGTCCATTGATTTCCCATGTAAAACTTACCTGGTTTTTCAGTACTTTAAAATATCTGGCTAAATGTTGACTTTTATGTGCAAAGATTACATATTCCATTTATACTCCATTTTACTTTTAAAACTTAATCTAGTTATATTTTAATGGAGTTTTTATAATGTCATTATGGATTCATTTCTGTTCACTAGTCATATCTTTTTTGTTACTTAACTATTAGCTATTGATGCAGATTTGTGACGCTGCCAGTTATCTTTGCTATTAAGGGACACTGTAGGAATACTTTAGGGCATGATGCATCTAGAGTATTGTAGAAACTTTACAATAAGATCGTTGTAGTGATGTTTATGGGTTAAATGCCTGAGTAATTCGGTTGCTAATTTATTTCTTAGCTTTTTTAATGTATTTGGTACAGGGTCTCACTATGCAGCTTGGACTTGTAGTGATCCTCTTGTTTTTAGCTTCCCCAGTGCTGGGATTTTAGGCATGCACCACCATGCCTGGTCTTGATGGCCAGCTCAGTGTGCCCAGGGCCAGGGCTGGCATAGCTTGTGGTGCCAGGGATCAAACTCCAATCCCTGCACTTTCCTAAGCAGGTGCTTAGTCTTCTGAGCTATGTCTTTGGCCCTGGTTGTTACATTTGAAAAATATTTTTCTAAAAGGTCAGGACAAAATTTGGCAATCCTCAGCAGTCTAGGAACGTAGTTGTTCCCCAGGAGTTTTGCTAATTTGAGGTGCTGTCCCCTCCTGCCTCCATCCCTGGTGCCATCATCCTTGGAGCTCACCACAGTATCCAAGCTCTTTGGAAACTTCTCCAAGTTTCTTAGAAAGAAGAGTGAGTGACAGATGAAGAATTAAGATGATAGGCTTAATTATTTACTTGCCTTATTCTTCTGTTTTTTTTAAAGCTATGATTGAGGATTTTTTAAGCTCAAAGAAACATATAGAAGGAAATAAGCCCCAATGGCCCATTTATTATTGAATACATTTCCTGGGTTGGAAAAGTCAGCATCATGGAGTAGAAGGAAATGGAAGATAAAGTCTCATTTCTCACTTTCGGGTCTTCTCCTTGGGGTGACTACTTCTGAATGTGTCTTTGGTTCTTTCCAGAACAAATTCATATACCCTTATGAGCAAATTTGTTATATTATTATTCTTCATACAATCCAAGGTGCTTTAGTGCCAGCCCTTTCTTCGTCTTAAGAGGAAGTATCAATGGTCATTCTGCACACAGATTTTACATCTGCCAATCTGGCTGGAGTTTAGATAAAGATGCTGAGTTAAAAGAGGTGTCCCTTTTAATTTTAGTAGAATGTTTGCCAAAGCATCTTTGCATAGGTGAAACAGAGTGCACCTATGTCACATATTTGGAGGGACATAAGCTGTATCCACTGGCCTGTGTCTTTCAGGGAACTGAAATTTTCTTAGGTCACACAACCAGCCATGGAAATAGCTAGAGTTCCAAATAGCTACAGCTATTGTGGAAGCACCGTGGCATCTGTCAGGAGGCAGGTCACTTGGGGTCATTAGTAGAAGTGTCAGGAATGCAGTGCCAAATGCGACTCTGGTAAGGTGGCCTCTTAAGTCATCTCTGTGTTAGCCAAATGACCTGCAGTTCTAGGAGTTATGGCAATGTCCTATTCGAGATAATAAACTTATGAAATTAGAGTAGGGAAGCTTCCCTAGGACAGGTTTGGAACAGCTTAAACAGTTGATAGAAGGTCAGGAATGGATGTGGCATGAGATATTCTTGCAGGAAGCAGAGCTCAGGCAGAGTTATACTCATGCTACGTTTGGGTTGGCTTTCAGTTTGGGAAGGTTGTGGGGAGTGGGGGCTACTTTGGGGCTAGTGGCCCTCTGGTGGCTCTCTGTTCCAGGTTTCCCAGGAGCCCTGAACTCTAAGTATCATTGTACAACTGGCACAATTAATATGATTAATGTCCACTAAAACTCTATTGCATTTTTGTATTTAGTACAGGATCTACAGGGTCCACAGGATCTCACTACATAGACTGTGTTTTCAGCCTCCCAATCACTGGGATTATAGGCATAGGCCACCATGTCTAGTCTCAATTGCTGTCTCAGCCCTCCTGGGTGGTGGGGCTGGTATGGCATGCTGGGGATCAAACCCTAGTCCCTGTTCCTGCCTGAGCAGGTGCTTTAGTCTGCTGAGCTATCTGGAAACTCTATTACTTTTTGATTAGGGCCAAACATGACCAGAGAAGAGTAACAATATTTTAGACCTTTAGCACATGTGTGCTTGGGTTGCTGGCCCTTCTTGAAAATGAATTCACAGTATGCAAATGAGAGACAAGCACACACTCGGAAGTTATTCATAGAATGTGCAGAGACTCGACCTCCCCCTGTGATCCTTGCACCTGGATTGTAAGGCTCCAGCCATGTTGGCGGCAGGAATTAGGCCATAGAGTTATTGATCTCATGGAGGTCTTAAATCCGCTCCAGTGACTTCAGCTTAGGCTGTGGCTCTAGTTGGGATTGTAAGTGAAAGAGGCAACCCTGGTAGGGTGGTCTGTTAAGACATTTCTCTCCTGTGTGGGATGTTTTAGCCAAATGATCTTCAGTTCTAGGGCTTATGGAAATAGTGAATTCGAGATGGTGAGCTTGTAGAATTAGAGTAAGAAAGCTTCCCTAGGACAAGTTGGGAATCAGTCAAGCAGTTGAGAGATGGTCAGAAGATGCACAGCTACACATGAGAAGATGTTTTAGTATTTGTAGCTCGTCATCCTGACATTGGCCTGGATGTGCTGTCCATGTCACAAGGTGGTGGGTCAGGGTGGTGGCAGAGGGCTAGAGTGATTAGAGCCTGTGCATAGTCTAAGCCTACTGGATTTGCCAACGGATTGGGTGTAGGTTGAGAGGGGAAGAGATGGACCAAGGGTATCTCTGAGAGCTGTGGCCTGAGGTGCTAGCTGAATGGAATGGGAGAGAAACAATGAGGAGAGAGATGGGCTGTGGGGAGCGCAGCAAGGTGCTGGAAGAGGCACCTTGGGGATGCCACACAGGACTGGATGAGGCCGGCCAGAAATTCCTGCTTAGTCAGGGTTGACTTGTCACATGGCAGAACCTCTTTCTCCACCCTGGAGGATAAGGCGCCCTGTTATCTCCACAGCCCAAGCAGGGCCAGTCAAAAGTGGCGTGTGACTCATGCACTTATCACCTGCCTTCAGCCCTAAAAACCTCTGTGCCTGTCGTTTGGTCCTGTATTTTCCTGAGCCTTGCTAACTTGCATTGGCAAAACATACAGGAAGGCCCAAATCAAAGAGCATAATATTTTTATTGTCCCAACAAATGTATTTGTCCCACAGATCTGCTTTTGGAGGAGGATTAAGGAGAAAATGTCAGTTTGCTCCCAGTTCTGTACCAAACACATGCGGTTCATTATCTCAGAGAGGAGATGGGCCAATCCACCCCTTCACCCCGAGTCCTTTGCTTTCCAGTAGCAGATTTGTAAGCGCCATGGTTTGGATGCTGACTGTCTCCTGCAGACCATGTGATGAAGGCACCATCTTCAGCATGGGGCTTTCCAGGAAGTCTTCAGGTTAATTGGGCTGTGCATTTGAAGGGTTTGAGGAACCCCTTTCTGTTCTCCCTTTTTCTTCCTATGCACAAGACAAGTAGTTTTCTCTCCCATATACTCCCTACTGTTTCCATCAAGCACTCACCAGAAGCCCAAAGCAATGAGTCTTCCAGATCTTACATACTGGGAGCCAAAAATAAACTTTTCTCATTCGAACTTACTTATCTCAGGCATTTCATTATAGTCATAAAAAGCTGCCTGGCACAGTAAGATCTTTCCACTAAGTATTTTGTGCTTTCACTGAATATTTCTGATCATTCACAGTAAAGGAGCGAGAGCCATAAGCCTATGGTGTACCCAGGAGGTGCTAAACATTCCTAGCACTTTTCAGTTTGAGGTGGACTCTGGTGGCATACAACATCAATCATGTGTTCCCTTGAAGAAATGGCTACAAAAAATACCTAGGTGTTTCTCTGCAGAAAAGTTCATCTCATCCTGGGACACCCCAAGCACCAGGCAGGTTCTCTGTCTCCAGTGATCCAAGTAGCTAGGAAGTCAACGCCCTGTGTCAGAGATCTTAGATGACTCCAAAGACCCTGAGTTCTTGAGGACCCTTAGGTATTATTTCTACCAAGTTTCATTTCCTAGGCCCCTGAATTCTCCAAGACAGCAGAGGATGGCACTTTGTTTTGACTGAAGTGTCAGTTCACAAAACAAAGACAAATAAAATAGAGTCTTAAGGTTCCAGGAGGGTTAGCTGGGGTAAGCTGCTGAGATGGGCTGGTCTTTCTCATTTGATCATCTTGATATAGGGAAAAAAATGAAATTCCTGACCTGAAAGGTACCTGGGAGGAGCTCGTGTAGTCTAAAACTGAAGAATGAGTTTTAGGAACAAATGGAGGTTAAGAGTAGAATGTATTTATTGGGGGAAAGAAAGTTTCTGTCCAAGAAGGGGATGGAAGGTGGTGGTGGCGGCGGCAAGCAGGTTGTCACCATGGGAAGCTATCTTTTACCAGGATTTTTATAGTGTAAAACCATGCGGTGAAGTAGGTCTAAGGTGGAGAACATGGGAACTCACTTAGGAGGACATGAGCTGGGATTAAACTATGATTGACCAATGAGATGACAAGTATCATTGCTCAGGTAAAGTTGATTAAATCCAGGACCAAATGAGGAAGCCAGTCATGTAGCAAGCAGGCATGAGTATGGGACAGTGTCTCTTCCTGTTGGGAGTTGGGTTAGTGACTCATTTGGGCTCTTTCAAGGTGGTTGATTTAGAATATCAACCCTTGATGCCCATCCATAGGGAAGTAGGTGGTTGCATTTGTTTACTCTTTTGTCTTGAGATCTGGCCTGCAACAGGAGGATCTGCTTCTTCCAAAGTTGCAAAGTCACCTTGTCTTCCATATTGTCTCCTTGAGGGCCTGGCCCTGTCTGACCACCTATAATATTTCTTTCTAATTCAGCTGCGTACAACAATCTCTCTTTGTAATGCTTTCTGAACGTTTTTGAACCCTTTCCAAACCATTTGTTTAAACCCAGGTCACTAGAGAGTAATCTTCATTGTTTTCAATTGGCACTGTCCACCATGTGGCTATTAACTAGCACTCAAAATGTGCTCTAGTCAGAACTGAGGTGTTTTAATACTGTAAAATGCATATCAGATTTTGAAGGGTTAGCGCAATTAAGAAGAGGAAAATACCTCATGAATAGCTTTTTAAACAAGTATGCTAAATTAGTATTTGGGAGATATTAAAGAAAACATATAAATATATTATTTCAGTTACTTTTAAAAATAATATGGCTATGAGGAGATCAGTAATTGCCTCATCTGGCTTGCACTGTATTTCCCACAAGACAGCGCCTCTCTAAAGAAGCAGTTTCATTGCTTCTCACAGAAGAGTTGCTATAGTGAGCCATGTTGGCAGAGTGGAAATGTGACCCGCCACTGCCTTGGCTCCCTTGGAAGGGACCTAGTTAGGGTCCATAGCATGGCTGCCAAGGCCTGCTGTGCTCCAGCTGTGCCCTGCCACTCAGGTCTGCCTCTGTGAGCCTTGCCCAAGCTCTTCCCTGCTGGACCACTGCTCCAGGGGTCCCTACTTCTGTGCAGTTTCTCAGGCCTCTGCCCCTTCATGAAAGGGGTGCTAGGGTCTGAATGTCTACATTTCCCTAAACTCAACTGTTGAGACCCTGTTCCCCAAGGGGATGGGAGATGGAGGTGGGGCCTCTGGTAGGGATGAGATGAGAATGGAGCCCTCAGGAACAGGATTGGGTCACCTGTGTAAAAGGCTCCAGAGAGAAGCTTCCCCCCTTCCTCTGTATGAGGGCCGAGTGAGAAAGGCATGGTCAGGAACCAGGAAATGGGCTTTAACTAGACATGAGCTCACTTGCACCTGGATTTTGGACTTCATGGTCTCCAGAACTGTGGAAAACTTAAATATCTGTTGATTTAAAGCTACCCATCGCAAATCTATTGTTATGGCATTCCAAGGGAACTGTGGCAGTGGTAAAGCTGCTTGTTTATGTTGTCAGAACAGTAACAGTGTCATAAAAATGGCACCATGTACTTAAGGTGCCAATTGAGACATCTCACACTGGACTCTTCATATTCAAGGCCATCTTGGTTCCTTAATGTTGTTCAGGTGTTTTTAACCCCAAGTCTTTTCGTTTTCACAATAAAAGGAGATAGAGCCGTCCTCTCAAGTTCTCCAAAAGAGCAGAAAGGACTCAACTTAGAAAGGCAACATTTGGGGGCATTTTCTGCTTATCAGGAGCTGACTAGGTCTTTGACTCATGCTGCAGTAGACCTCACAACAGTCCCAGGAGCAGCTGTCAACATTCTTGTTTGACAGATGAGGAAACCAAAGTGATATGAGGGTCTAGGATTTTATCAAAGATCCTAGGAAGAGGCTGGGTTGTTTTAAACGTCCTATGTGTTGTATATTATCAGTCAGCCAAAAGGAACCATGAGAAGACCAGATGAATATAGCCTCAGAGATCTCACTGAGCTTAGTCTCACTTAAAGTGAGTCCCCAGGCACCAATACTTCACCTTTATTGAAGGCTAAAAGCTGGCTCAGGAACGTGCATAACTAATTTCATGAACAGGAATTGCTGTCTCTGTTACCTTCCTTCTGGCATTCACCAAACTCTCAGGTCATGCAGCGCTGGCAGGTAACATCCCAGGTGAAGGATCAAAGAACAGACAGGGCTCCTCCAGGAAATGCTGCTCTCTGTGGCCTTGTACCCCAGCTTGCCAGAACTTACAAGAGACGGCAGGTCTCCTGGGGCTCTGTTCTTGCTCTTTGCTCCCTGGGGACGTCAGGCTTCTGGCTCACATCACTATACTTGTGTATGTGCCTCTGCATGGAGGGTTTTCCCCTCCCGCTGCTGGCATCATGGATAATGTAGGCAATTTCTTGCTTTTCTTTTGTACTCTTCTGCCTTTGATTTGTTCTAAGAAATAAGGTAACGAGTCCTAGCTTGTCCAGCTCCTGCCCCACAGTGCACCCGTAGCTGTCATTCAGTATCCACTCCATCTCTGCTCATCTGAAGTCTCCTGGGCTGGTGCTCATGAATGTCCACTTTGGCCACTGCTTGGGGTGTGGTGTGCCAGCTCCAGTCACCTGTCCATGTTTATCCCACTTGCTGTGTTCTAGTTCCATGGCTCCTGGCTTCTACTATCACCTGTACTTCAGACTGGGGATGTGGGTAGCCCTTTCCTCTGGCTTTCTGTCTGACTGCAATGGGCAGGTATCACTGCTGCTGAAGAACTGAGAACGGAGTAAGCTCCTACCCACACATGTCTTGCTCTAAACAGGCTGCATTCTTCCTTACATTTCTGGGAAAAACTTGGAGAAATCAAGGGCTAAACATTAGTCTTTCAGTGTGGACACTTGGAGGCCAGGTCCTTTTGCTTCTTCACTATACCAACAGATTCCAGACATAAAGCCATTTGAAGTCTGCTCCACTCTTACGTCTACAGTAGTCCTCTTTCCTCCTAAGTTCTGCTTTGACTCACTATCAACTGAGGTCTAAAAATATTAAAAGTGAATTCCAGGGGGCTGACCAGATAGCTCAGCAGATGAAAGCGCCTGCTTAGGCAGAAGCAGGGACTGGGGTTGGATCCCCAGCATGCCATGCCAGCCCTGCCCCTGCGGCATGCTGAGATGGTGACTGAGACTGGGCATGGTGATACAGGCCTGTAATCCCAGCACTTGGGAGGCTGATCACAGGAGGATCACCCAGTGAGACCCTGTAGGCCTTGTACCAAATAGAAATGAAGAAATAAAAGGAAATTACAAAAATAAACAGTCATCAGTTTTAAACTGCATGCTCAGTCCTTGTATGTGCCTCTTCTCTGTTTCATGTATCTGCAGTGTGTATGCTACCTGCCTGTTAGTCACTTGTTAGCTGTGCTGTTATTACTTTCAGTGTTGTAGTATTGTAATGATTATGCTAGCTAGCATGTAAGATTTGGCACTGCATGTGGTTTTAGACATCTACTGGAGCTCTTAAAATGTATCTCTCAAGGATAAGGGTGGGCTTTGTGATTGTGACTGGTGTTAATCTGAAGGTGATGTGCTCCGTGACTCTACTGGATGCCTAAAACCAAAAATAGAAATAATTATATATATAATATATATAATATATATATATAATATATAGTATAATATATATATTATGTATATAATATATATATATCTTCTACATGGATTCCCATGTTGTTTACTTTGTAAATTAGGTACAAAAAGGAACAAACAATGATAGCTGATAATAAAACAGCATAATTATAACAACATACTGCAGTGAAAATGATGTGTTCTTTCTTTCTCTAATGAGGCCAGACAAATATTAAATGTTTTGGTCCTCAGTTGGCAGCAAATGATGGAGAACAAGGAGGGGACACTAGTAAGAAAGAGGGCCTGCTTTGTATGTGTCTCTGGTTGACAAATGTAGGCTTACTTGAGACTTCAAAGCCATATGCTCGTGCGCCTTAATGTGTAGGAAGAGAACTTTGACGTTTTCTTTAGTAGCGGATGATCCCAAAGAGTAAGCAATTTCTAGGTACCCTGGCAGTTGTGGAGTTGGGAACGGACACGGTTCTGTAACCTGTGTTCAGACTGTCGGGCTGACAAGTCCAGCTAATCTTCGGAGGTGTGTAGATCAGTGTTTTGAAGATCTGCCCAGGCCCCCTAGTGGCAGGAGTCCAGGAGTAGAGATCTTTCAGGGACCTTAAGTTCTTCTCGTGACCGCGTCTGCTTCCTCTGGCAGCCTTTGCCATGAGAGATTAAGCACGGTCTTCTGGGTAATTTTGGTGGGAAAATGCTGCAGGAGTACTCGCCTTCTTGTCACCCACGTCTTTTTCTTGTGCCTCTGCGCTTTCCTTCTCATTCCTGCCATGGCCTGCATGGTGGAACTCAGGAGCACTAGCAGAATTCTTGGCATTCTGTGACTCAGCCTGCCCTAACAGTGAGGGAGGGCTCATGGGGCCCTGGAACCCAGCCGAGAGGGGAGCAGAGGCATCACAGGATGAGCAGGAGGGCTGGGGCCTTGAGTTCATGCCTTGCCTTCTTCTCCATTTTTCTTGCACGTAGATAAAAATCCAGCATAATTCCTTTTTGTCAAGTGAAATCGGATAAATGGATTTAATTTCTATTTTTGGATACTGTCCTGCCCTTGTGGTCCTGTCTGAATCCCTTTGAAATGCAATCCTGCATTTCAGAGAACAGCAGGGAAAGGGTGATAGATAATTTATGAACACTGTGATTCTAGTCTGAAGGAAACAAATACTGTAGCTGGTGTCCAGTTCTCGGAAGAGGGCCTATGCAAATATTAATATTACTATGAAATATGAAGAGCTGCTTCTATCTCACATTTGCTTCTTGAGTACCTGTCAGGACAGGATAAAGCGACTGTGGAGTGAACCATCATGGGACCCTTAAGTTGTCACAAAGGCACAAAATTCATATTTGGAACCATTTCATATTTGCTTCCCCTTTGCCAGGAAGGAAAAGAAAAATGGCGTGAGTCGAAGCCTCTTCAGAATCCGATCTGGCTTTCTGCGGTGGGCTTATCGATCTCCCTGTATCTGGCTTTGCTGGTTATACACAAATGGTGCACATTCTAGGACGTGATCTGTGAGTGCAATTTACTAGTGTATTCAAGGTTTTCTTCTTAAAAAGTATTTGCTATAGTGGGTATACTGGAATAATATGAGGGATTAAATAAAAGAGGCACTTCAGAGAAAACAAGGAAGCCTGTGGAGACCTCACTGGAGAGACAATTTTGCTGGAAAACTCACACCCAAATTCAAAGCATTTGCTAGGGAATTTCAGCTTCCTGAGGAAGAAGGGGCTGATGGGAAAGTAACTGGCAAGCAGTAGCTTCTGTCCATGTCATATGAAGGATCACACTGAACACACAGCACAGCTGACTACTCCTATGTCCATGGATGTAGTTTGTTCCCTAAGTCACTGACCCCGTCTTTGCCTGGGCAGACTTGGTCATAAGAAACCCCAAGGTTGATAGCTAGTTTTCTCTCAGCTTTGTGGAGGCTATTGCTCTTCCTCTTGCACCAACCATAACTCCATAACCACTGGCCAGGCAGTAATGACTTCCTGTCAGCCTAGGACTTCCTTTCCCTCTGTGAGCACCTAGAAGGCAGCTTATACTCGACAGAAATGACCAGAGGGTAAGAGTGGGACCCAACTCACAAAGACTGCTCTGGTGGATAAAAGAGATGGGTATGTCTTAGCAGGTACATGCTCCATGCTGCCCCCTGTAGCCTTCCCTGGTGTGCACACTCACCAGACACACTGAGTTCCCCTGGCACTTCCACACGGGGTTTGTGTCATCTGCCCCAGTACCATGAGTTTGCTCCCTCTTTATTTTGGGTCTGTTGTTCTGTTCCTTGCACATTTTTTTTCCTTGCACATTTTTTTGCAGTGCTTATCTCCTGGTGGGAATATGATGGTGATTTTCTTCTACTCTTTAGAATTCATTGGTTCTTTCATTTCAGAGGTTCACAGCAACATTTAGATGCAGGAACAGAGCTATCCCCTGCCTTCCCATATGGGCCCCTTGCCCACTCTCAAGGTGGTAGGTTTCCATCAAGGTGGTAGGTTTGTTAACAACTGATGAACTTAAATTGCCACATTGTTATCACACAAAGTCATTAGTGCTCACTCTTGGTGCTGTGCATTCTACAGTTTTGTACACATACTTAATGCCTGCATCTACTATTATTATACACATCCTGGGATGTTTAGCCTTTATGGGAATGCAGTTGTGATTCTTTTTTTTACTATGGCTACCTCAGCCTGCCCTGGGGGTGGGGCTGGCACAGCATGTGGTGCCAGGAATTGAACTGCGGTCCCTGCAGTTGCCTAAACTTTCCTAAGCAGGCTCATTGGACCGCTGCACCGTCTTGTCTGACTGCAGTTGTGATTCTTTATTAAAAGTATTTCCAAGTTCTTGTTATGCATTAGTTGTGGCTGGTGAATGTGAATTTTTTGTTCTCTTAGAGCTCATAATTAGTATATGGAAAAAATATATCAGTAGATATTTGTAAAACACAATGGCAATTGCTGGGGTAGAAAGATTCAGAAATTAGAGCAGGAGTTAAGCTTCACTGGGAAAGTCAGGGATGTTTTCCTGAAGAAACAGATGCCCAAACTGAATATTGAGGAACAGGTAGGATTAGTCAGATAAAGAGAGTAAGAACAGGAGAGAAAGCACACTGTGTTTGGAAAAATGCAAGCTGCGCAGCGTTGGCAAAGTATGAAATGAGAGGCAGGGAGCTTCAGAAGATGCAGTCAGTGCATGGAACAGCACTATGAAAGGATTGGACTTGGGCTGTGGAGAGCCTTTGATGGGTTTAATCTGGGGACTTAAATGTTCCTGTGTGTTTTTAGATAGAAAATCCAGAGGATGAAAACAGGCAGTGCATTCATGCTTCCTAGTTCATATCTCAGACAAACACTTAGGAGGTTTCAAGGAGGAGTGATATCCAGCTTCATGGTTGTAGCTCTTGTTTTGTCCAGAGGGGTCCTTGTGCATGTGCTCTTGGCTGAGCATTGGTCCGCTGCGACCCAGCCGTTCTGCCTTTGGGACTGGTCCTGTCATTGGTGGCTTTCTTCTTCTTGGTCATGTCCTTTTTGTTGCTGTTGTTATGTAAGGATCCTCTGGAGTCCTAAAAATGTGAGATTATGTTTGAGCCTTGATGTTCTCTCACTGTTACATCTTGGGAAAGCCGTACAACCTTTTCAAAACTCACCTGAAGTTTTGGATGCTCCTTAAGGGCTGTGGCATGGAACGTTCCCAGGAGAGTGCTGGGCACGTGGTAGGTGCTTCCTCTGTTGCCTCTTGTTCTCTCTCTGCAAATATCAAACACATCATTGATCTCGGAACTAAGGCAGTCTCATCTCCTCCAAAGTATTTCAAGTGACATGGGGCAGGAAGTTAGTTCCAGGAACCCATTCAACAAACACTGTCGCATACTATGTCTAGGGATCTTGTTTTAAGTTTTATGCACTCTATACTAATTTTAATTCTTGTATTTACTCTTCAGAGAAGGTGCACATTTTGTATATAAAAAAGAAAAAGCTCAGAGGTTGTATAACTTGAGTAAGATCATGTGAAAGGAAATACTCAAGCCCAAGATCTTATTGAAGCTTCTCCTTTTCATTCTATCAAAATTCCGACTAAGTACTGGACATTTTTTTGAGCACTAAGCAACAGTAAAGTTGAATACAATCTAGCACCTGTCCCCAAGAAGCTCATGGACCAATGTGAGGATGAATATTTATAAGGCTGTTAGAAAACACTGTTGATGTTCAGAGACTGGTGTGCTCAGGGTGCTGTCTGATCCAGGTGAGGAGGTGCCAGGAGCTCTTGACCATCTATGGGTCTGAGGTCCCCTTGAAATCCTCCATCTGTGGCCTTGAGTTAGATGCTGGTTGTTAAATAGAACCTCAGGTCCAGCTTCACAGCAGTGCTTCACCAGTAGAAACTTGGCGACATCTGCAACGGCTCTTTCCCTGCATTCTCCTGTTCTGTAGGTAAAGTCATTGGAAGCCACTTTGGAAGATTTGTGCCTCACTGAAGACGATGCGTCTCTGCATGGCTTCCATCCATTTGTTTCATTCCCCCAACAAGCTTTCTTTTTACTGGGGAGAGAAGCCTGCTTCTCTGCCACCTGTCAGTGTTTAGCTCGCCACTGTGGCTTATTACCACTGCCATCTGCTGCCAAGTCGTGCGCATGCTCTGGATAGGGCTCGTAAAGTCATCAGAGGAGATGAAGCCGAGCTGAGAAGCCAAGCGGATCTCTACCAGCACAGTAGAGATCCTTGTGCGCCAGCCGCCTTCCTGGCCATCCAGAAGGGTCACTACTCCTCACTCACAGATGCCTACTGTCTGTATTCTTGATGCTTTTTTATGTCGCTCCTACTTGGCATGGATTCTGTGTCATTTAATCACTCAAATGTGCAGAGCGCATTTAGCCATGGTTTAGGAACTATGGAGCAGCTTGACAACGTGTCAACTTTTATCTCTTGCATTACGTAGTGAGGACAATCTGATGTTTAAGGAGGCACCAGATTGAATTTTCTGCTGTGAAAAATGAACGACTTTAACCTAATTCAGTTGAGTTTATTCCTCTCCATAAATCTCTTCTAGGCACCACTGAGGGTTATAGAGATGAATGACATGTGAAATGCCTCAAGGAACTCATGTGATTCTGTCTGTCTGTCTGTCTCTCTGTCTGTCTGTCTGTCTGTCCGTCTGTCTGTCTCTCTCTCCCGGCTAATCAAAAGAAGGGATAAATATGCCTGTATGGCCTCCAGTGGAGGGAAATGTGCTATATGTGATCATATTTACATTTGGAAGGCTGGCTAAATAGCTCAATGGGTCAAAGCACCTGTGCCTGCCCTTGCTGGCCCCATCCACGGGGCATGCTGAGAGAGCAACTGACCCTCTTGGGAGGCTGTAAACAGGCAGATCATTATGAGTCCTGTCTAGTAGTAAGACTCTGCACACCTTGTAGCCCCTCCCCAAAATAAAAAAAAAAGTGATTGTGGGTGTTTCCTGTGTGAGAGAATTTGCTTTCTCTCTAAAGTAGGATGTAAGACCATTCTGTAAGAGAGAAATGTGTGATCGGGCAGCAGAAACTTGAGGGAAGCAATGTTTGGAGAACTTTACTAGAAAGAATCTAAGAACTACATAGGAGGCTTGCTTGGGAGACATGTGGGCTCCTTTGAAGTAGAGGGTGAATGTTTAGCGGTACTAAGCTGCCTAACTGTCTCTCCCTGCCTAGGCAAAGAGATAGATGTGATGCCCAGCTGGGTTACCTCTGAGGTTTTACCTGGCTGGTGCAAAGAAAGCAGTGTGTGGGCCAGATGGCTTGTTATGGACTAAGCTAATAACTACTAAGGACTACCCAGATGTTTGACGTTAACCTTCATCTTTGAGTCTTTTAATTTTTTTAAATTGTACTTACGTGTAGCAAAGGCTACAGATTACATCTTGTTTCTTTGCGCACTATTGAATTTCACTATGACTAGACTCTGCAACTTGGTTTCTATTCCCTGTTATTCACCACTTCATGAATCTTTTTTTTAAAAATGTATTTAGTACAGGGCCTATAGGATCTTACTACATGTATTGGACTCTCAGTGTTCCTCTTGTTTTCAGCCTCCCAAGTGCTGGGATTACAGGCATGTACCACCATGCCCAGTCTGCTATCTCAGCGCACCTAGTGATTGAATGCTGGAGACTGAACTCCGGCCACTGCACTCTGCCTAAGCAGGCACTTTAGTCTGCTAAACTATCTGGCCAGCCCTTCTTTTTGCTTTGGTGACCAGCTCTTCCAGAGAATTCCATCATGTCAGATGGAACCATTGTGATTAACACAGATCTTATTCACAGAGAAGAACAAGTAGCTGAGACTGAGTTCTGGGGTTGGACTGTAAAGCTCCTGAGAGCAGAAGCCACATTTCCTCAGTGCTCACCTCTTTCCTTCTCATACTGAGCACCATGGATCATGTGCTTCTGTTCCCATCGACATCCACAACAGGCATCACCAGTTGATCACCGCACATCTCGTGTGCTTGAGTGTTCTAACAAAATGCTCTGGGCTGTCACTACCAATCGAGAGAGCTGATACATGAGATGGAGTGAGTGGCTGACTGTGCTCGCTGCTTAGTACTGCAATGATGTGTTACCACTGAACAGCTTATTTAAACTAGCAGATGTTCAGTGTCTCTGCATTGTGGAAGTAAAATATTCAATATTGTGTTGTCTGTAGGATGGGATTCTTTTGGAGACTCTGAAGGAGAGTCTGCCCCCCACTTCTCTCTTGGCCTTTGGTGATCCTTGGTTTCGTGCGTTGTGGGTGCACATCCTCAGCCCCTGACTTCACCTTCACAAGACCTTTCCTCTGTGTTGTGTGTGCACCACACTTCTCCTTCTTTTCTCTTACATAAGGACACAAGTTATTGGATTCAGGACACATCTTAAATACAGTTTAACCTTATCTGGGGATCCTTAATTATATCGGCAAAGATCTCTTTCCCAATGAGGTCACTGGAACAGATACTAAGGCTGGGACTTGGACATAATTTTTCAGGAGCCATAGGCCATGTTTCACCACTGTACTACGGATGGTACACATGCAGGCCCTGGTTCCTGGCTGTCTTTCCTGTCCTCATGCTCAAGTCCTGCTGCACCCTCGCCTGGTGTCCACTTTGTGTAGTGGTCAGGTCTGCTTTAGATTACACTAGTTGTATTTCTCACCATAGGCTGAAGAGCCACATTCCTACCATGCTGCAAGCTCTGCATCATGCTGCCTTGGTGTTGGCCACTCACACTTGGAGTTTCCAGGCCTCTTTCCAAACTCAGATACTTGGTTAAAAATTCCAGCATCTCTGCCCCTGTATAACTTTCTAGTCTCTGTGGTGTACCGCCAGGAGCCTGCTTGTCATGTCATGGGGCTTATATTTTTCCATCTTGGGTCTTAGTATTTTATTTCTGTTCAACAATTTACTACTCAGGCTACATCCAATGCTTTGATTTTCTTACTCTGGCTATGACATTTTGAGTCTGAAAATCAGCTCTAGAGGGCAAGCAAGCAGGACCCCTGGAGGAATAAAAAAGGAATTCATCATTCAAGAACTGTCTTGATAATATAATTATTGTGATGGTTAAAAATAAGATCACCTAAAGAATAAAGGAGACTTGCCATGCTCTTCATGGCCCAGAACCGGAGAAACTGTGAGAGGCCTTTTCACTTGGAAACTTTTCATGCCACAGGTAATCCGTGGCAGTTATGTGCACCTTCTGGAAGAGAAACAAAGGCTGCAGCTAAAGAAATGCCTCCTTCATAGGATGTTTCTAGTGCAGCATACAAGCAAACATGGAGAAAAAAGAAATCACGGAGTACTATGACCAGGTGTTCCGGTCGATCTTGCAGCATCACCTGGGAGAAGCAGTGACAGGATTACTGCTCAGCTACCCCACCTCTAGGCCGCCTATCCTCAAACCCTCCAATGGCCACTGTGCCAGCTCCTTCTGTATTATTTTAAGTATGAAAGCAATGAAACAGAATTTTGGGTTCAAAAACAAAAGAAAATTATAGTCATTTCTCAGAATGTTCCACTTGTCATGCATTCGTGTTTCCACAGTTGAAGTGCCAGTTTTATACCTCAATGCGGAAACCTCAGTCCCTGGAGGAGGTCACGGGTTTTGTTCATTTCGACTCATAAACAGGTGCTGTACACTTTTAAGGCTGTTAAGGTGCTAAGGAGCTGGTGACAACTTGAACCTGGCCACACTGACCTCCTCCCTCCAGAACAAATCATAGTATCTCCATAAATCTGAAGAATTCATGGACCTAGCAGCATTTGTACACACATATAACAGACCCTTACGTATCACCTCAATGCCAAGGTGGTGTGGCCTTCTCCCTCCAGCGTTTAGGATTGAAAGAGATGATATGGTCAGATCTCTTTATTTGTGCCATCCAAATAAAATGATCTCTAACATTTTTTTTTTTAAAACCTTCCTTTGCCTCTACGTCTTTATCTGTAAAGTGGGGATAATTGATTCTATTTCTTGGGTTCTGTTGGTTTGAGATCTGGCCAAATGCTCTCATCCTCACTGAGGACCATGAGATAAAATAACGAGAAGCAAAGGACATGACACAGTTTCTTAAAATGCTGTAAAAGACACTGACTTGTACGTTATACACAATCCCCTATTGTGGATCCAGCAGACTGTTCTAGATCACATTGGGTAAGGGTGAATTGTGAAACTGTTGTTTCTGTATTTGTAACTTTGAGACACTTGATATGTCCAGTTTTTCACTGTTCTTTGGCTGCTAGAGTTCACAGTTCTTCCGAAGTGGATGAGGTGTTATGGTCTAATTCCACACATTCTTTCTTTGGCTATTTTACTTCAGGTTTTGTAAGGACTACATTTAGATTTGCAGTCTAGCTTATGTTAGCTGCTCCTCTCCATCCTGCTGGTGGGCCCTCCACTGCTCTTGTGGCTGATGTGGCCTACTGCTAAGAGGAAATTGTGTACTCCAGTACTCACACATCAAGATCCTTAACCTCAACCTGGTTGCACTTGGAGATGAGATCTTCAGGAGGAATGTGGGTTTAGTGGAGGTCTTGATGGGGGCCTCAGAATTGTATTACAAGGAGAGGTACAAGAAAACTTGTTTCCTTTTTTTTGGGTACCTGTATGCAAGAGGAGCCATATGAGGATACAGGAAAAAGGTAGCCACCTGTGACTCAAGTCCTCATCAGAGGGTGGTTTTGCTGGTGCCTTTCTCTTGGATTTTTAGTACCCAGATCTGTGTGAAATAAACTCCTATTTTTGGAAATGAGTCTCAGTCCATGGTATTTGGCTTGGGCCATCTGAGTTGACTCAGAGACCTGCCACTGGTCTCCACTATTAATCGTGTATAAAGAGAATCCATCAGTGACAAGCAACTGCAAAGCTCAATTCTTCCTGGGAGGTTGTGATTCAATTAAGAAACAGTGTATCTCCAGGTGGCTTGAGCCAAAGTAGACTTTGGGACTGCAGGTAACCATGTGCTGGGTGGCAGGACAGGCTATCTGATGAAGGACTAGGAGGAGATGCATAAGAAAGACATTGGAAGACCGCATGCCTAGTGCTGCCTGGGACCCAAAGAAAGCTCTTACGTGGTCACTGTTCTTCCTGACACCCAAGGATTTTCTGGATTTTGGATTATCCCGTGTATTAGTCTTAAGTATATCATATTGCACATTTCTCTCTCTCTCCCACACTGGCCTGATTAGAGTAGCTTCTGCTTTTTCTTTTATTTGAAAATGAACAAGAATTCTCAAATATACTTTCTTGTCCCATGTTTCTCATTTTTAGTATTTATCTTTTGGAGCTCTTCAGTCCTGTAGAAGGTGATTCAGAAGCCTGTGTAGGGCCAGCTAGATCCAGAAAAGAATCTCAAAAGGATCCAGAAATTTCTTCTAAAGCTAAGTAAGAGCTGCTAATATGTGTCATGGAGCCTCTGAGATGCCACTGATAATAAACTGGGGGAGAGCATCATGATCCATAGAGACACAAGGAGCTGATGGGGAACCTTTTTGTGGCATGAATCATTCACCTGTCAAAGAGGAGAATTAGTTTGGCCTCTTATGATTTGCTTTTGAAGGACATTATTAACTTTTTCCTAGTTGGCTCTTGTTTTGCCAGGAGTTTCAGATTTGTGAGTTATTTGTGCTTTTTCTTTCGAACACGTCATGAATAGTCTCAATTACTGTTCTAAACAATTGTGATCGCTGTTGTGGAGGATTTATAGGAGTACTTACATTTCTAAACATCCTTTTATGCCTCTCTATTTCTATGGTAACCTACATATGCTGCTCAGTACACATGGGCACCTCTTTGGGAAAACCTGATAGAAGAAAATCTGAATTTACTGAAGTGATAAATAAGAGGGTGCCTATTCACACGGCTTTATAGAGGATTCGCAGATAGCAGCATCCCCTGGCGCATTTGGTGCATCCTCTATTCTCTTTACAGATCATGAACAATGTCTTACATATAATAGGCTCTGAATGGAAATTCTGTTGATTGATTGATGAACCACTTGGGAAGGAGAGAAATGGGAAGCTAGGGTTATAGTTTGCAGCTGCCAATTGGAGATAAATCGGAATGGAAGAGCATGCATCTTTGAGCAGATAGCCACAGTCAGTGGGGAAATCTAGCTGGATTTTTTAAAAAATGTGATTCACATAGTTTTTAGGAAGCTACTTACTGTATAAACTAAACTAAATATGCATTTTCCACACCAGTGCTTCCCCAAACTCAAGAAGCTCTTGCTTGGGCAATCAAAGGAGAGGAAACATCTATTCTACTTCCGCAGGGGATGGCCCACAATTTTTGCAAAGATAGGCTAATTTTCATTTTCTCAGATTGAGCTCATCCTGCTGAAGCACTGTATTTTATAAACCTGAGGTCCCCAGCCTCAGCCCCAAGTTACAGGAGGGGCAAGGGCTGCCAGGAGCTGCCTTCCCACAGGATGCCTGCAGCAGTACAGAGATACCAGTGGCATCAGAAAGGGCAAGAAAGGGGGATTATCGTAAGAACACAGAGTCTCCTCTTGAGCTCCAAGGGCAGCGGTGCTATTCAGATGAGGGCAGCCCAGGGGGTGGGTGTGTACCGAACACAGGCAGCTTTGATCTGCTCAGTAGTTCCATCCTTTTTCTTGAGATGCAGCTTCGTGCAGGAGGTTACCTACAACCCAGAGACACCTAGAAAAGTGAGTTCAAAATTAACTCACCTAGCATGCTTTGTGTGCCGCTTCCTGGGACTAGCTAGGCATAAAACAAGTCATTAAAAGCCTCATGCTGTTAGCTAGGCTGGGATCTAGGTTAGTAAAAAGGTTCACAATGGAAATTACCAGGATGGAGACAAACACAAGTACTCAGCGAGGTCAAAGGATGGGGGTGTAGCATTTCTCTGTGCATTTATTCATTCCACAAATGTTTCCTGTGGACAAAGTGACTCCAGATCCTGGAACTACTTCAGGCTGTGGATGCAAAGAACCTCTGCAGCTGGGGAATTTTCCATCCAGAGGGTAGGCGGGCAACAGATAAAGAAGGCAACTTCAGACAGTGATGAGCATAGAGTGAAGGGGAAGGGAGGATCATGGCAAGGAAAGGGTCAGGAAGCAGAAATAACCTAGGGTTGTGAGGAGCCTTGAGGTAGAAAAATACTGAGCAGCAGCCCTCAGTGAATTCATAAGCTTGGTCATGACAATAGAACTTTAGAGAGTGACATGGACTCAGAAGGTGACAGTGGAGGGCTGTGACTGATAGGATAGGGCCACCACTATTTGTAAAAAAAAAAAAGAAAGGAGGGCAGCTGGACGTGATGCACAGGGAGGACAGATGGATGTGATGTACAGGGAGGACAGCTGGATGTGTTGTACTGGGAGCACAGCTGGATGTGATGTACAGGGAGGACAGCTGGATGTGATGGATAGGAGGACAGCTGGATGTGATGTACAGGGAGGACAGCTGGATGTGATGTACAGGGAGGACAGCTGGATGTGTTGTACAGGGAGGACAGCTGGATGTGATGGATAGGAGGACAGCTGGAAGTGATGTACAGGGAGGACAGCTGGATGTGATGGACAGGGAGAACAGCTGGACGTGGTGTACTGGGAGCACAGGTGGATGTGATATACAGGGAGGACAGCTGTATGTGATGTACAGGGAGGACAGCTGGACGTGGTGTACCGGGAGCACAGCTGGATGTGATGTACAGGGAGGAGAGCTGGATGTGATGTAGAGGAGGACAGCTGGATGTGATGTAGAGAAGGACAGCTGGATGTGGTATACAGGGAGGATGGCTGGATGTGATGTAGAGGAGGACAGCTGGATGTGATGTACAGGGAGCACAGCTGGGTGTAATGTAGAGGAGGACAGCTGGATGTGATGTACAGGGAGAACAGCTGGATGTGATGTACAGGAGGACAGCTGTATGTGGTGTACGAGGAGCACAGCTGGATGTGATGTACAGAGAGGACAGCTGGACGTGATGTACAGGGAGCACAGCTGGATGTGATGTACAGGGAGGACTGCTGGATGTGATGTACAGGGAGGACAGCTGGACGTGATGTACAGGGAGGACAGCTGGGTGTGGTGTAGTTCCAGCTTCTCTGGAGGCCGAGACAAGGATCCACTGACCCCGGGACTTGTAGGCCAAGTTTGGACAAGAAAACAAACTGAAACACACACACACACACACACACACACACACACACACACACACACACAGGGCACCCTGGGCTGGAGGTAGTTTCAGAGTAGTCATAGATCCTATAGATCTTGGTGAACAGAGATCAGGGAAACAATTCCGATCATAAAGTAAAGTATGTCTGCTCCCCATGTTTCCCTACCTATGACAGGTCTCAGTTTCCCTGGAAGTTTGGATTGAAATACCAGAGGTGATTCTATAGCTAACATTAAATTTGCAAATGGCTTTGGATGCAGATGTGGTGGAGTGGGGAACTATATATATATATATATATATATATATATATTTCCCCACCCTTCCCCCGGCGGCATTTCTCTTGAAGGTAATTGGCAAGGATGGGATTTCCCTCACATTTGAAATCAATATTTTGGAAGGACTTAATGGCAGCATGACGATTGCGCATTTGTGGGACTCAAAAGGGCACCTGTCTACAAATCAGAGAAGACAGAGCACAAATCAGTAATTTCATGTCTTGCTCAAGAAGGAGCATGCACACGGAATGCTAGTGAGCGCTGAAGCTGCCAAGAGGGTCTTCCTCTCAGGCTATTTTTTCTAAGGCTCCTGATAACAGGCTCAGGGTGCAGCTGTTAAAAAAAAGAAAATTCTTTGGTTAAAAAGTGGAAGTGACTTCCCTTTGTCTACAGAAATAAATTCTTATTCTTCAGTAAGACATGTAAAGTCCTTTACAATCTGGACCCATTTTGTATTTTGTGTTCACTTTCCTGTGAATATCCACTGTTCTTTTTTTTTACCTGCTCAACCTGCCCTGAGGGTGAGGCTGGCTGGTCATGTGGTGCTGGGGTTGAACCTAGGTGCGCTGTGCCTAAACTTGCCTAAGTAGGTGCTTGAGAATGCTGAGCTATCTCACTGGCCCTGTATTGTTCTTTAGATGTTACATAGTTTCCAAAACTGGTTCATTCTAAGTGTGACTGAAACTACATTGCTTCTTCTGCTTGCTGCCTGCCTGTCATGTAGAGAGACATAGCTCTTTCATGGGTCCCCATAGCTAAAAGGTGACGCTAGAGTTGCTGAGAAAGAGATGGAGAGCGCAGTACAGCAGCCTTCGAAGGGAGCTTTACTCCAGAGTAGGCCAACAGTCCGCGCCGCTGCACTGGTGGCTTAGTTCCTCTTTGTGTTCCTCCTGGAGGTAACCCTAAGGGCATGGTGACCTGCAGTTGCTGGATGGATGCTTGAAGTAGCTATCAGTAGCCCATATTCCCTAGGAGCAGCCAGGGCTTCCGGAGGTTGTGTCAGACTTCAACCCAAATTGGCTTAATCCTTGGGAAAGAACACTTTCTGCTTCATTTTCCTTCTTGAGCTTTGTCTTAGTTATTTTCCTCAATGTTGAGACAAAATACGCACCACCCAAAGTTAAAGGACTCAAGGTGTATTTGGCTCACAGTTAGTAGAGATTTTAGTTCACCATACCGAGGCAGCATGGCTGGGCCATAGACACTGAAGAGGAGAAGCAGTTCATAGAGGGCAGCAGGGAGCAAAGCAAAAAAGGGACAGCCACAGCTCTTTCTGTCCCTTGTATCTCATCCAGGCCCCTCAGGGTAGGTAGCACGCACACCTGTAGTCCTAGGGCCCTTGATCCTAGCACTGCACCATGAGTCGACGCCAGCACCACATACTCTAGATTCAGCCATCTCTGAAAAGTCTGCAAGGCCCCGGGAAGAAAAACAGACAGCAGCCATAATAAACCTCTACTTCTTAAAAAAAAAAAAGTTCTGTTCTGAATATCTTA
>PVJA010013756.1:24827-48890 GCA_004027025.1 Myocastor coypus | reverse complement strand
GGCATCCCTGGGAGTTTTTACTAGGAGGTCAAGAGCCCGCATTGAAAGGCAAAAATGGTCTACACCAACAAGCTGAAGGACCCATGGCAGAAGCTGAAGAGGCTGTGCTGGAAGTCAGGAGATGACATCGTAGATGAAGGGGAACACGGGAGCTCCTCTGTAGAAACAGAACTAATGCATCCTTCTTCATTTCCCCTAAACCATCCAAGCAGCACACTGCCCTAAGATGGGTCCTTCTCACCCTGTGCTGTGTACTTACTGACCCATTTAGTTGAGCTTCTCTTACTCAATTTGACAGGATCTCTCCACCATCACAGCTGGCTTTGCTTGAGATCAAATTCTGGGTGAGCAGCATGGCACGAAGTTTGAGAGGTGCTGGTTGGACTTGAGGGAAGGTGGAATTCATGTGTTTGCTCTAGAGCATGTCAAATTTGAGTAGATTTACTCAAGGCATTATGGTTTACATCTCGGTTTCCCTCTAAAGCCTATGTGCTCAGGTTGACTCCTGGGCTTGTAGAAGGACATTATGTGAGCAGGGGCTCCTACAGTTGAGTTGCTACTAGGAAGCAGGTTCTGGTCAGAAAAGGTGGGTTGTGGTGGGCACAGCCTTGAAGCAGGAGACTGCGTGGGATCCCAGGCAAAACTGATCAGATACAAAGTGAGGAGCAAACAGCAGTTTTCAGCTCACATCCCTCCAGGGAACTACGGTCCTCCTCCTGAGAGTGGAGTACAATGCATTATTTCCACTTTTTTTTTTACTCTTTTTATTCTACAAGACAGATTTTCATTGGTAACTGGCAAGAAGCAAAGTTGCAAATGCAGTGTTTAAAGGGAACATGCAGTGCTCGAGGGGCAAGGAGTTCAATCGGGGCTTCCAAGTATGCACCACGGGCCTTCCCTCACTGTTGTGCCCGCACATGGCCACAGTCATGACCACCAGTCTCAGAGGGCTTAACCACACAGTTAACTCGCAGTGTGTCCAATTCACCCTGGGGACATGGCCACCTCTCTCAATCTGAAGAGATATACTTCCCTCCCAGCTTGCGCCTTTACGCTCTGCTCCCTGGACACCATGAGGTGAGAAGCTCTGTTCCTCTTGGGTCCTCTTCCAGGCCAACCTCCTGTGGACTGAAAACGTGGACCAATAGAAATCTTATCTCCTTTATTTTTTTAAAAAAATATTTATTTATTTGTGGTACAGAGTTTTGCTATGTAGCTCAGACTTGGAGTGATCTTCCTGTGTCAGCCTCCCCAGCTCTGGGATTACAGGTGTGAGCCACCTCACCTGGTTTTGGTGGCCGGCACTGTGCACCCTGGTTTTGTGGCTGATATGACACATGCTATGAGGTATCAAACCCAGGTCCTTACACTTGCCAGGAGGTGTTTAGAGCCCGAGCTATTTCCCAGTCCATCTTCCTTTAAGTATGGCACTCAGGTATGGTTTCTCAGTGGAGATAAATTCTGTAAGACATAGTGATACCCTGTGGAACTCTAAGAGGTGGAGTTTTCTATTTACTTGGATCACAATATTTCTCAGCAATAAAGATGTTATTTGACAAATTGTTACAGAAACATAAATAGAAATGAGTAACGGTTATGTAGGTCTGTGTTTTGAAGGACACTAAATGAGAATGGAATTGTGTTTTAATAAGTATTTAAAAACAATAATTCCTCAGATGCATATCATTATTATATCACAGAAAAATAAAATCTCATCAGTCTATAAAATTTTATTATTTACTGTAATACACATCCTTATATCAAAATTTGAATTCTGAAGAAGTCATAGTATGAAGGAGCAGACAGAAAATTGGAGAAGAACTTCCAAAGCTCAATGATTTGCATAACAAAGAAAATAATAGGTTAGTAATTGCCAGCAACAACTAGAAAGGTGAAAAATAATTTGAATAATAAGAAGAATTAAGTAGTACTATACATTAATGAAAGCTTCATAAACTTTATCAAATTGAATTATTTAGCACCTTAGAAATTGTTTAGTTGAATCATGGAATAAAATAAAATAGAACATACTAAGGAATAAGTACTACTTAGTGACATAGATTCACTTACAAAGATAAACTTTTCAAGAAATTTGGTCATGTGAGGGAAGAGATGGATGCAGTGGTAACTGGAAATGAGTGGCCCAGGGAAACTATTTTTAAAGACTAGCAATGCATTAGCATGTCGAGAAACATATGTAAAAATATAGTTGACTGTGATACATTAAACAATTATATAATGAAAAGTTTTCTGATACTGTTAAAAAATTTCTAAAAAGATCAGTTGATGCAAACCATAAGTGAAGAGATTGACGTTTGACAGCAAAGAAGTCTTCCAACATTTTTTGGAAGCTTAGAGAAAGGTAGGTGACCTGGAACAGAACATGGTACATGAATGGAAAGGAAAGAAACACATGAGAGAGCTTGATACAGGGCCATTCGAACGATGGTGCAACTCCATTAAATATTTGTAGGCATGCCACACAATATTTGAGAGTTAATAACAAATTTATCTTCCTTATTATATTGCATAATCTATCTTTATATCAGGATAAGATCTCTGAGTATATGAGTAGTGTAGTTAAGAATATGCAAGATTATTATAGGACAGGAGATTATTGCACTTTGGGCCATTATTTTAAAATAATTACTAGAGTTTAAGGCTGGGAAATATGTTATGTTTTTGAATACCTAATGTAAGACTTATCAGGTCCCATATTCACCCTAGGATGCTGATTGGATCCTCAAAATGCCACTGTAGCCTAGAATTTCTTTAGAGTCCCACAGAGATATTTTTAGCTTTAAATTTGCATTCAGTGTAGTACCTCAGCCGCAGTTTTTCTTTATCGATTTAAGTGAAAGTGTCTAATTTTAACTGATTTAATTTATGGCAAATTAATAGCAGTCTTAAAGATATCAACTGAAATCTCATTTAAACACAATTGTGAAGTTAAGAAATGGGCAAGGAATAACCTATTATTAGTAGTAGGAAGTATATTTCAAGCACTATTAGAGGAGAAAAACAGTGACAGTACAAAGAGACATAACAACACGTTGATTTAAAATTGATATTAGAACATTACAGCATGGATTTAAATCCATTATCATTAACAGTATGTCATCTATATGGATGTAAAAAATGTTTCAACTTCATGGAAGAACTATAAATTTTATATTTACTACTAACTATATAGAATTAAATTAAAGGAGAACTAGACTTTTACATATCTATATCTATATCTATATATATCTATATCTATATCTATCTATATATATATATATATATATATATATATATATATATATACCACAAAAGAGTTAAACCAATTTTTAGGAAGAACCAAATTCAGTTACACAATTTTGCAATTATTAATGTGTATTAATAAAATTCTATGTCACCTATAATGCAATACAATTTTAGTGTGAACAACAAGATTATCTTTCCCTAGTAAATAAGAGCTACATGTAACACAACTTTTTTTTATCTATTCAAGGTTTCTATTGCTTGTGTGTTATGATATGCTACATAATATTAAAAACGTAGATATTCTCATGCCTCTCCTTCCACACACATGTGGGTATATATTATGTAATACTACAAATTCAACATATTTGTGTTGATAGAGTCATAAACAAAAGTGTTTGAGTATACGCTGTAATGCTACATTAATTTGATATTTTTTATTTCATTAATCTACAAAGAATATAAGTGACTTATTTTTATTTTTTAAAGTAGTCCTAAAAATGTAGGTGTGGATGCTGGTTGTAACACAGATATGTTATGAAGATACTGTATTTTAGTTTTAAATTATTAAACATTGAATAATAACATGCGTAGTCCTACTTTATCCAATTAATTTAACAATTTTGAAGGCTGACAAATTACCAATTCTACTATTTTATAACATTCTTGTGCATGTTCTCTGTTTAACATGTTTCATGCATGTGTGTCGTTTTAACTTAGAAAAATAAAGTGATCTGTGAGCTACTTAAATTGATTTGTTTATATTATTATCATAAAAGTTTGAGGCTCTAGAAGGATCTCCATCACTGAAGCACGTATCTAAGTAAAGGAACCTGAAGATAATACCTTCTCTTCTTCATTTTGCTTTTAGGTTTGTAACTTCTTCAGCAAACTCATGCCTAAAAATTTTCCAAGTTTGTTATATCATTATGCTTAGCAGTCTCTAGGTACTGTTCTCATTCTAGGGGCTTCCATGATTTTACAACCAAATGACTGATAGTATTTTTCCTTAAATCTCTCTTTTTATAGAGACAGCAGAAATATGATGAATTGATTCTTGGCAACCCAAGTCAATTTGTTTAAGTCTAATGCACAGTATCTCAAAACAAATTTGGATTTAGAAATATGGCTTTTAAGGAGATAATTAAGATAAAATAAAGCAATTAGGAAAAGTTCCTCATTAATAACATTGCTGTTCTTAGTAAGAGAAGAGGTTTTTCCAGAGAGCAATTATGTGAAGAGTAGGTAAGAGAACAAGCAAAAGGGAGATCTCTGGAGATCTATAGAAGCCTCGCAGTCTGACAAAATTTTTTGTCATCCTTAGCTATCTCATTTAGGGATCACAATTATTTTATATCTGTTTTGTTGGACTATTTTTTCCGAAACTTACTTTTCATGGTAACATCAATATTAATTCATGTATGGGGGATAGATGACTCACACGCACAAAAAAATCATTTTTTGATCTTGGGCGTGCCACGCTGGCCCCACCCCTAGGGCATCCTGAGAGGTCAATTGGGACTGGGCCTGGTGGCATGTGCCTATAATCTCAGCTCCTAGGAGGCTGAGAACAGAAGAATCACTACGATTCTGATCTGTGTAGTGAGACTCTGTAGACCCTGTAGACTCTTTATTAAATAGAAAAAAAAAAATCATTTGTTCCCATTTTCCTGAAAATACAAGATGTGCTTTCTAGTCCCTTGCTCTCAGTGTGGTAGCTTGATTAGTCTCTTTTCAGTGGAATGGGAGCTTGCTGCCCTATGCTTCAGCTTGGAGCCAAGTGAATGTCCATGCGCCATGGTGCTGTGCTGCTAGACTGAGAAGGGCGGTCCTCAGTATCTGCAGGGAATTTGAATGTAAGAGGTCATCACTTCTCAGAGCGGGCCAGGCATTTTGGTTTCTCTGAAATTGATAAGGCCTGTGCACACATATTGTTTCTGGATTATCATTTACAGCAAGGTACACAAAAACAAAATTAAGTGAAAATAACTGAATATAGTATAGGGAAATATAAGCAAAATACAGATAAAAAAAATCTAACTAAAGTGCTGGTATTGATCCAAATATCCTCCAGGTATCCACACATAATGTCCAAATAATGTGGGAAAGCAGTCTGTTAAAGGAGAGACTCTAATGTGTCTGGAACTCTGCCTGCTGACTCTTCGGCAGGGACACACAAGACCTTTCTTTGTACAAAGCCTCCAAGGGTCAATTCTTCCGCATAGCAATATCTTCATGGAAGGCCCAGAGCAATATGCTTCATGGCAATTTGAAGTCTTAATTTTTATATCCGGAATGTGCCTTACTTTCGTGTATTTCAGCCTTGGAGGAAAAAACCTCAGATGCCTGCCACATTATTTGCATACCAGTGAACAGTTGATAAGATGGCTCCTCAGTCATCCACATGTCGCAGCTAAAGGTTACAGCTCAGTTTTGCAAGAAAAATCTCAAAATAGAATTAGTGCTGTCAAAGCATCGTCACATGAACCTAAGTCAGATACCAAGTTACTTACAACATAGCGATTCTAACAGAACAACACATGTCACAATAGTTCTTCCTTCCACCCCCAGTCCCAGATAAGAGAGCAGCTGTTATGATGAGGACAAGGACACAAGCTATAGAGCACAGCAGAGTGTAAAAAAGTAATCTATTTCAGGATGCCAGGAATCTCTGTCCGCTGGCAATCTCAGAAAGGAGAACTGCAGGCTTCAGTACAGCACAGTTTAGAGAATAGAAAGGCCTTGTATCAAACACACACACACACACACACACACACACACACACACACACACACACATACATGCGCGCACGCGCGCCAAATAATTGATGAGGGGTAGCTCAGA
The DNA here is from genome assembly GCA_004027025.1 of Myocastor coypus. Classification (NCBI taxonomy): domain Eukaryota; kingdom Metazoa; phylum Chordata; class Mammalia; order Rodentia; family Myocastoridae; genus Myocastor; species Myocastor coypus. Next base: position 42,803 of record PVJA010013756.1, on the reverse strand, counting down.
TGTAACTCATTGTGAAGACATTGGGTAAAATCCTCTGCATTAAAAAATCAGGCTTTGTGTTTCTATATGAAACGTAGTTAGCAACAGACCAAGAACATATGCCTATTAGGGAACAAAAAATAGAAATCTTTCATAAGTCCTTTCCTTGCAGTCATTTACCCTCTACTTAATACATTTTTTTTTTTTTGTCTTTTTGAGACAGGGTCTCGCTATGCAGTTGAGGCTGGTCCTGAGCTCACTTTTGTAGCCCAGGCTGGTCTCGAACTCGCACCGATCCTCCTGCCTCAGCCTCCCGAGTGCTGGGATTACAGGCGTGCGCCACCACGCCCAGCCTCTACTTAATACATTTAATACACTGTTTCAAATTAAAAATTTTTTTTTTTGCTGTTGTCGTTCTTGCACAGTGTTGTGTATCTGTGGAATATTTTCAGATTGTTTTCTGTACATCTTGCCCTTTGACTCTTATATTTAGGTTCAATCTACATTCGAATCTTATTTTCTATAACATTTCATTACAGTGTTTCTTGCAGGTCTTCAATTTAGCTATGAGTCTTTCTGCTATTCCTGCTTATAATGTTGATTTGTACAAAAAGTTGAAAGTTAAGCTCATGTATTAAATAGGAAAATTTATATTTTTCTTACAATTATTGGGAAAGAGCTCTAAAATGAGCAAAATCTGTCAGTTCTTTAGACCCCTGTATTATAAAGTATCTTCAGATTTCAACACACCAGCACGTAAATGGTATTCATGAAAAGATCTCTCCCTAAATCCCACACATAATACATTAAATAACTTTGCCTGTAGAAATCATATATTCTATAAGAATCATTTTAGAAAATAATTGTATGTACTTGACTACATTCATAACTGTTTTATACTCTGCTGTAGAATTCATGAAATTTTAAGCCTCATGGCTGAATGTAATTGCTGAGAACTATAGCAGGGGTTTCATGCCAGAGCGCCTAGTGCATTTCTGACTCCTATTCTCTCAGGCACGTAATCATGGCTCATTTCCAAAAGGTGGAGACTTCCATCTCTCAAACCATAGTATGCTTGAACTAGAAATTTCCTGAGTGACCAATTCATATTAATTCCTGCTTTTACATAGATAGGAGATACCAGGGAATATACCTGGCGAAGTAGTTTTCCCACACTCCTATGGCAAATTAGCTTTTTGTAGGAATGACAGATAACAACCAAGCAGATACTAGAGATGGCCTCTTTACAATCAACTTTCTATTCACTTGTCTGAAACTAAACATTATTGGAGCCTCAAAATAAATTGCGATGCAGTGCAATACAACTATAAGCATAGAAGACACTTTAATAAGTAGGTATATGAATAATTAAAAGGCAGAAGATTTCAGTATATATTTAAACATTAATACCATATGTAAGAAAACTATTTTTTTTAAATCCCAAGAAATGGAAGTTTCTCCAAAGATCACTTCAAATGGAACATAATTAACATGGGCTTGACTGTATTTCTCTTCGTATCCCCTTGTCACATCGCACCAGAAATTTCAAAATTGCCTGAAACAGTTCATAACTTTTCAGCAATAACTGTGATAATGTGAGTTCTGTGAATGTTGAGGCAGACCCAGGAGCACATGATGCTCCCATCGCTTCCTATCTTGCACTTCCCCTTCCCCTAACTGACTGGACAACTAGTTGCACTGTCGTCTCTGGCTCTCTAATCGCCTCTTTCACTCCACTCCAACATAGATGCAACTTCACTGTCATAGCATTGCCCCTCCCTCCTGTGATACTCATACTTCATTGATTGCTGCTGCTTTCTTAAAGAAGAGGGGAGCCATGCTGGCATTGCTAAGACCAGCGACAGAAGAATCAGAGCCCATTTTTGACATTCCCAACCCACAAAGCTAAGCTTCTGAAAGATTCCTTGGTGCTAACACTGCCCTTCACTGGAACAGACTTGCAATTGCTGTGCCAAATACTTGTGCAGTCGATCTAAGGAGCCATCCTTAGATGGATGTTAAGGAAAGAACAATAAACAAGGCTGTTACCCCGAAGATCAGCAGAAGAGACCGGTAACTGTCAGAGTAGACCAATGCTGCTCTGTATGATCCAGCATGGGAAGGCTCAGCTGGTAATTGCACTAACCTGAAGCCAGCTGTCAACTGTTGGCATAGCGCTTGTGTGGCGTGGGCTGGTGATGGCAGGAAATCTAGAACAATTGCACTTTGCTGACTCATGATTTCCACCCATACGAACCAAAAATCCTTAGGCTGATGGCAACAATGTCAAGAACATGTAAAATGGTGTGAACCAGACTGCCTTGATGCATATAAAACTCAATGGCAGTTCTATTGTTAAAAATAAGTGAAGGGATGGGGAGATAGCTCAGTGGTCTGAGTGTCTACCTGGCAAGTGAAAGGACAGAATTTGATCTCGTGCAACCCCAATCTCAGACACTGAGCCTACCACCAAATCTTGATGTAGTGGTCCATGCCTATAATCCCAGAGCTGGGGAGGCTGAGACAGGAGGATCGCTATGAGTTCCAGCTGCATAGTGAGACCCTTTGCCAAATAAATAAATGAATAAAATTTTAAAATAGATTCAGTGATAAGGGTTGGCCAGTTAGCTCAATGGACTAACACACCTGCTTAGGCAGAGCAGAGTGGCTGAGGTTCAATCCCCATTATATTGTGCTGGACTCATCCCCCCCCCCCCAGGGGTATGCTGAGACAGTGACTAAGACTGGGTGTGGTGGCACGCACATAATCCCAGCATTTGGGAGGCTGAAAACTGAAGGATCACCAGGAGTCTAATCAGTGTAGTAAGGCCCTGTACACCCTGTACTGAATACAGGTAAAAACTAAAATAAATGCAGTGATAACTATAATGTGTCTCACTAAAAATCACATGCATATGTGTAAATATTGTATTGTCTCCCTAGTGTAAGTACCTGAAAGAAGAAATAAAACTTGAAAGGTAAAGCAGATATAGTAAAGTGGAAAGAAATGAAACTTAGGGATTAAACAATGAAGATGAGAAAAAGGAGAAAAGATAGGAAAAAATAAAGGAGGGTAAACATGCAAGTATATACATAGGATGGCTGAGACTGTTGAGGTCATAGTTTCTACCAGTTTTTTGAAAATAACAATTAATGCATAGAATTGTCACATGTTAAATTTTAACAAATATTTCTTAACTAAAACTGAGATTAAGCCTTTATTGTCTTTTAAAAGAAAATAAAAAATAGAAAAAATGTAGAATTGCACTAAAATGATAGGAATTGAAAAATGATGGTTATACACCATATAGCTGTCTTCATATTACTTGTCATATTATCCGATATAAGCATGAAAAATTGGCTAGGAATTATGAAAAAATAAAAAGATAATAAATATTTAAGCATTAAATGCTTCTTTAAATGGACCACTGGAAATCAGCAGTATAAGTATCTAAGCCAGCGGTTCGAGCATGAATATTAATGAAAATACCTGCAGTATTTATATTGTCTTCAAAGAATGAGGTTACTTGAATTGAAAGTCCCATTTATTCTTCTAAAACTATTTTATTTAACATACCTTGAAGAGTTCTAGGCACAAAATGAAGTCTAACAAGTATTTATTAACTGTGAGAGTAATCCTATAATTTGTTTTGTGTAATGTATTTGATAGCGGGTCTCACTGTGCAGCCCAGACTCATATTGATCCTCCTATTTTCAGCCTCTCTAAGGCTGGTCTTACAGGTATGTGCCACCAATCTCAATAGCTGTCTCCATGTTCCTGGGAGCTGGGCCCTTGTGGCATGTGGTGCTAGAGATTGAACTCCAGTCCCTGTGCTTGGCTAAGTAGGCACTTAGTTCTCTGAACAATCTCACTGGCCCAATCCTACAAAATTTAACAGATTTTATTAATCACTTCTGCAGAAACAAACTCTTGTATCTTAAGGATTTAAAACAATGGTCATTTTCTCCTTTCTTATTATAAGTGTTCTGCAATTGGAAGTTGTACTTGACTAAAAATAAAATGTGTTTAGGAAATGTGTCACTGTAGGACAGCTGGTCTAGCCTGGTAGTGGGTGGGATGCACTCTTGACAGCCATTCACCAATCATGGTGGTACTCAAGGAAAACTGTCTAGTTTCCCAGAGATTGGCAACACTGATGCCTGTGAAGAATGTGCTCATCATTCCACACTGTTATAACCCTGTGCTGTCTTGGCCAAAGCAATTCACAAGAGCAGCTTTGATTCAGGTGTTAGAGAACACAAGTACAAATCCAGCTGTAGATGAGAAGGGCCATACTTCCACATATGAAGACATGGAATAGCAGTGGAAAGGCAATGGAGACATCGGAAAAATTCCAGTCCTGCCTCTGAAGAAAAGAAGGAAGAAATCAGGATATGCTCAAAGTTCAAAAATCTGACATGGTAAATGTATTAGAAACTACTATGTTTTCCTCTATCAACAAATCTACGGTCATTGTATCAAAGTCCTAATTTTTCAGAACTATACATTTAACTGAACGATAGAGTGCTTCCATTAGAGTGATAACATCGCTGATCTATGTGTTAATTATTTTCACTTTTTTGGTATGTGCTAATAGTTGCCACAGATTTGAATGGCAAGTCTAATTTTGAAATAGTTTCAAACTTATAACATGGAATTGTCAGTTATTTTACTCTTCTCTTGGATGTGAAACAATACTAGTAAAACATGTTAAATGCTTGTTTAAGTAAAAGTGCTCTACTAAAATATTTATCATATTTCAATGATGCTCTCATTTATTTTGATACTGGGAATCTTATTTCAATTTTCAACTAAGAATAGTTAAAACCCTAATGCAACTAAAATTATCAATTGATTTTTATGTTGTTTATAATGTTAGTTCACAATTATAGACCGTTAAACTTTATACTAAAAATCTTGACTTTGTGTTATGAATTTGTATATTCTAAGAACTTCTTGTCATCCTGTCATTCAAAAGGCATACCACAAATGTATTCGTTCAATAAACTAAGAAACTAATATTGACTAAGAATAAATAAATTCTAGACCTGAGGGTTATTTGATTACTTGTTAGCCCAAAGAAGTAAGAGTTATAAACAGAGAAACACCAGACAGCATCAGTTAGAAACACAACAAACATATTTTGTTAATGTTTTGTTGTTAGTGCCATTTCTTATTTATTTTCCATGTCTCAGTTGGCATTCAGTATGAAAGAAACTAAATAATTTATTGAAATATTTAGGGCCAGATGCCTCTGGGGCATCTGAGGCTCCCAAAGCACAAGATTTTGAAGAATTCACTAACCTGCCCCAAAGTTACTTATGTTACAATGACTACCATCTCCAAAAGAAAAGACAAAAACTCAGCATGGAAGCGCTTACTTTATGGAAAACAATAGTACTATCTTCAAATAAGTAAAAAATAGTATGTCTTTGATATTTGGACCTAAGGAAAAGATTTTGTGGTATAATTTTTATGAATACTAGCTTTCTCTCATGAAATATATACCATTTTTAAGGCCAGGACTAAATGTTTTAGTTTGATAATTAACAAAACGTCTAACTTTATGTACTGTTGCTCTTTATATTCATATTAATTTGAAATGAAAGTTGTCAAAACTTTCTGTGCAGATTGTGTTTAATAATCAACAAAATTAGTAAAGTAAATAAATGTAAATTTAGTGATAAAAGATGAGGAAGTTTGATCTGGACCATCTGGTAATCTGGTTCCAGGGATTTATGCTGATCAGTACTACCAGGTGTTCCCTGGAACTTCTGCTTCTGTTGCTCTTGTTTGTCTGCTTAAGGAGGAAGAGAATTACCTTGAATGTGGCTTTATCAGTAAGAATTACAAGAGCTCTAAAACATAGTGCAAGCATTTTATCTGTGTTCCACAAAACTTAAGCTGAGACTGTCTTCTTATTTATATAACTTTCTTCATAGGTAGATAGGATGCAGGTATCCTGAGCAGCATGAGTTCAGATCTCAGGTAGTCTCAATACTTTTCTCAGTGAGCAGCATGTACTTTGATAGTTTGAATTAAACAATTTAATATTTTTAGTGCAATAATATAGGTAAGTGCAGCAAATAAAAGTATTCTGTAAGTTTAATCTACAAGTGTCTCATAGTGTTCAAAACTAACAATGTCTTTATTTTTGTTCAGAGCTTTTCCAGGGAATGCTTATGAAAGAAAAAAAATATTTTCCCAATATTTTCTGAGTATTGTTTTGTACTTTTGTGTGTAAGGTTTTCCTTAAAATTACCTGCAATTTGTCACTTAATGCTAATGCAATTCCTCAAAAATCATTCTGCCTTTTCAAGTCAGGAATTTAATGATGAAGTGACCCAGAGCATTTATCCCAAGGACCATGAATGTATGATATTCTAAGGCTACAAATATACCATATGACCTGAATTGTGATTGAAAGAGCAAGAGAGAGGGTTTAACATAGCATGGTTTCACACAGTGCAACTAAGAAAGAATTTAGCTTGCTAACAGTGAATGATATCAGACAACTAGTACTGTGAATTTTTGAGTGAAAATAAAATCTTATTTACTTATGTTCAAACAGTATCCCAACAAGAAATGGCATCAAATTTGGCACGTTAAACATAAGCAAATCATAGTGTTATTGTTACAGGTGTGATATAAATTTTGGTGAGTCAGCAGTCCTGCATTACAATTGTGCAGGATAGGAGATATCCGAATTTACTAAACTTTGATTTTAAGTTGGGGAGATCATAAGAATCCACAAAATGCAGTGATATGGGCAGTAACTCCTAGCATTTGCAGGATATCTATAGAGGTAAATGGCTACTCCACAGTTACTAAGTATCTTAATCTATTTAGTTTGCTTTAACAAAGTATGACAAAGGAATGACCTATATATAACCAAAATTAATTTCCTGGATTTCTGCCTTCTGTCATGTTCAAGAGTAAGGAACTCCCAGTGACTGTGTGATGTGTGTACACTTCCTAGTTCACATGACATACTTTCTTGCTAACTTCTTTGATTTTTGAGACAGGGTCTTGCTATGTGGTTCAAGCTAGCCTTGAACTCATGATAGTCCTTCTACCTTAGCCTGTGGAGTGCTAGGATTATAGGCAGGCACCACCACACCTGGTCTCCTTGTTGTCTTTCTACATAGTAGAAAAGGTGAGAGCACTCTTTTGTCCCCTGAGAATTCTAACCATCATGAATTTTGAAAGCTACTACTCTCTGTGTTAGGCCATTGAGAGAAGCACAGCAGCAGCATTCAGACCACAATGTCCGCAAGTTTTACTGATATCTCTTCTCTGTTGTCATTTTGCCCTCTTCTACACCTCCCTATTCTTTAAATAAGGTCACAGCAACATCAAGACAGTAGGGACATTACTCATATATTCAGCCCCCAAGAAGCTGTCACACAGCCTGGTTCCCAACAAGTGTAAGTGAGGGAGAAGGAAGAGCAGACTTGAAGAAATAACCAAATCATCTGTGATGGTCTATGTGATGTGTAACACTCCTCCTTTCCCAGTGCTATCACACCATGTCCTTCCGCTTTCTCCATTACTTACACATCATTGATCCGTGCAGTATTTTGAAATATCTAGCTCAGGTCCAGCGAGATAGCTCAGTGGACTGAGTGCCTGCTTATGCAATCACAGGGACCACGGGATGCCTGAACCACAGGCATAGTGAGTTGGCCACTGAGACCAGGCATGGTGGCTCATGCTTGTAATCTCAGCCCTGGAGAGGCTGAAAACAGGAAGATCACTATGAGTTCAAGCTGTAGTGAGACCCTGTGCCAAATGCATTTTTAAAAAAATCTAGTTTTGGTAGCCTTTGTATATGACATTCCAACTACCAATAAAGCTCCCAGATCCTAGGCTCTTAACTATTTAACAACTTTAAAAGTGCGCCTTCTCATTGAGGTGTTCTGCAAACACCTGGCTAAATACGTCTGGCCAAGTCACTCTGGAAAAATGAACCTTTCATTTCAGGGATAACTGATACCATTTCACTAAAATCATTTTTGTCATTTATTTACTGCCTTGCCAGTGAGTGAGATTTTAAGATTCTGGTAAATTATGTCACCAGTCTTATTCATCATGCCATAGTCAGTTTTTAGTCATTGTGTGGTCTACATATCATTTAAGCTTATGAGCCTCACTTGCAACCCTTTCATAGATGGAATCTGTGGCTCAGATGTGTCTGTCTGAACTAGTCAGTGGCCAGAGACTAGAGGATGTGTCCATTGACCTCAATCTGTACTGCTGATTTCTACTGCTCTATGTAAATGAGCAGTTAATGCCATTTTTTTCTCTTCTTATTTTCTTTCTTTCCTCATTTCCTTCTTCCTTTCATTTCTCTCCCTCTCTCTCTCTCTCTTTGTTTTCCTAGTACAATGGATCAAACTGAAGAACTTTCACTTGCTAGGCAGGCACTTAGGCCACTAAGCTATCTCCCTAGCCCATCTCTTCTTAGTTTCTTATATCTTCTTTCTTATTTTTCATGCATATATTTGGCAATCTAAACAACTAACTTGAAGACAACACTATGCAATACCACAAATATTGTAAAATTCCTATTATATTGTTTAAGTGAAATTTTGTATCATTTCTAATGTTTTTATTGTCATTATATATTCTCTTTAAAAAATAAATGAATATTAAAAAATATTATTCCTAAGACTGTAATTTAAAAGGCAGTCACAATTTTTACAAGTTGTCAGAGTCAATGAAGGCTGAAACTGGACTTATTTGAGAAGAGGTTTGCAGTTCATATGTTATAAAGTTTCGAATTTGAGTTATGGTAGAGAAGAAATTCAAAATATTAATGGTGTGTACATAATTATTTGTTTAGAATATTTATATGGTTTTAGATTTTCAATATTTCACAGCATACCATATTACATTTAAAGAGCATCTTCTTAGATTTAATGTGGAATTATTGTTTTCATGAATCATTGATATTCTAATAAATCCCTATAGAATGTGATAAGAAAAATTTTTGCACATTTTACACAGCAATTTAGAAACCTAACCATATATGAAATTTAACAGGTCAATCCTATGGCATTTTTCCTTGTCTCTTATTCTCTCTTATTACACTTTAAAACAAACAAACAAACAAAAAAAAAAAAACATTTACCTGAGAGAATAGCAATCATGGAAGTGACATTAGAAGCAGCACACTTCTAAAAAGCAAGTATGCCAGGCATTCCAAGCATGGTTTTCACCTTACACATTGCTACCCTCACTCTTGAAAACCTGTTGGAGATTCTTAAGACCATTTTCTAATTTATCCTGTGCATGTTAGTGCATGATATTAAGCTCAAGTATCTATGCTATAGAGTGATACTCTCACTAAGCTTCTCTTCTGGAGGGTTAACAACTTAAGTTTTCAGACCAAAAAAATTAGGGGAAAAGGAAGGTTACAGGAATAGCCACTGTTTTGGCCCTAGTCCTTCAAGGTCATTGAGAACGCAGGATGTAAAAGAACCTGTGCTATAACATCCTATAACTTAGTGATTTCCCAAATTTTCTGTTGAAGGAGATTATGGACCAAGAGAGGAAAGGGATCAATGGTGTATAGTGTGCAAAAGGAGAGTCACCTAGAGAGAAAACATTCTCTCAGTCTTTCACAGAGAGCAAACTGGTCAAGCAATGGCTATGACTCATCCAGACAGCTGACACTGAAAAAAGTTCTGCAAAATGCTGTACATGGTTTCAAGGTAAATCCTGAGGGGATTTAACTAACCTTGCCAGATACAAAAGTTACATGTTTTGTTACATAGGTCTTGCTTTAATTCGGCGTTAATCGTTCAGCAGAAAAGTTTAACAATGAGGCATAAAAAGTAAAACCACATTAGTATGCTGAACTCAAAAGGCTCAAGTCAATAGCTTCTGACATTGCCAGTTCTGCTGATAACCCACTACTATTACAGAATATTGGACTGTGCATACAACTACTTTTCTTAGTTCAATGAGAAAAAAATATTTGTACCAATAGCGTTTAGGAAATTTATGTCAGCATCTTGTACTCTGGACAACTACTATGAATACAATATGCATTTTATTAATTATTGTGGCTGTCCTGCTAACGTGTTTTGAAATTGTCTCATTGTTGTTTTTATTAAAAGTAAAAATATATATATATATATATATATAAAATAAAAAAAAATAAGGAGCACCTTCTGCTTTACATTGCTGTTCATGGCATTTTGGTAAGAACAGAAGTTGTTTCCTTAATATAGTGCTCTTGATTTGCAAAAATAAGGGAAAAAAAGGAAAAACTTACTTTCAGCGCATTTTGAACAGACACTGTATTATTTACATATGGTCTTTTTACATTTCAATTAAGTCTTATTCACTCACTTCTCCCTTCAGAGAAATCACACCCTCTTCAACAATGGAAAATGATGTCATCCTTGGTCAAAATACAGACATTATTTTTATTCACATAGTCATCTCTACTTCTTTGGTTTCAAATAAAGAAAACAAAAGCTGATAAAGTTGTTGCTGTGACAGGTATAAAGAGTAGCAGTGAAAGTGGGAACTGGAAAACATGAAAGCAAAACTGCAAAATATTTTCAAACATTTACACTGAGACTGATTCCAAAATTTCTTTTCTTAAGCAATTCCACTGAGAGCAACCTTTCTGTTGATGGCCTCCTTTTCTTCTTTGCTGTAAGCAATTCTCTTTTCTATCCACTGTTCATTATTTGCTTAAAACAAAACAAGAACACAAACAAACAGAAAAACTATGTGCAGGAAGCAAGATAAGCCCTGCTTTAATTATTTATTATTCTGTCAAAATTTCTTACATTTCATTCATTTTATAATTTTTTCTTGGTTGGGACTGGAAATGAGTCATTATTTCCGCCTGTACTTATTTTGTTCCCTGGTTTTCCCCTCCTAAACATTTATTCTGTGTTTTCAGCTGAAATTCCTTTCCCTCCTGGCAAGTGGACCTCAGGACAGTGAAATATTTCTGTATGGATAAATGGGGAGAAAATCAGGAGCTCCATACCTTTACCCTTAGGGCTCATTTGTTTGCAACCTCTGACATCCTACATAAATATAGGTCCCTTTTGTTATCTAGAAATTGTCCATATTTTACAATTAAACTGCCATCTCTGATTGGAAGTTAAAGTCTCTCAAATAAATTTAAATTGTTATTAAAGAAAACATAGCTAAAAAAGTATTTTGTATCTTATCATCAGATAATGTAATAACATTTAAAAAAATGTAGGGCAGATGTGGTGGTACATGCTATAATCCAAGCACTTAGGAGGTAGAAACAGGAGGTTTATTTCGAGTTCACAATCAGCCCAGGCTACAAAGTAAGTGCAGGGCCATAGTGAGACCTTGTTTCTAAAAGAAAAGATACAAAATAATTGAGAAATAGCTGGAGGTTATTTCAGTAGTTATATTGGTATTCATTTGATACACCATAGATATCAAAGCAGTATATAAATTTATGGAGAAAAACATAAACAAGTGTCACCCAGCTGCCCAGGAGATGTAAAATTTAGCTTCCCAAGGTGGCAAAGTAGCAGCCACAGGTTGGGCATCTAGACTCTGACAATGACACCAGAAACAGCTGTAAAATCTAGGATATATTTTAGTAAACATTTAACATATACATGCACATTTCTTAGATAAGCCTTATACAGTGAAACATCAGAAATGGTATACATAAGCTGATTCCTGGTATTACATCGTATATTCAAGTTACATAAATGTATTTCTTACATACAATATAAAGTTCTATACACAACTGTTCAGCTTTCACAGTCAGAATATGTATATATATTTCCTTTAACTTCACTGCTACATTCAAGTCACCTAAAATCACTTTTAAAAGTCACTTCTCATGCCTGGCGTGGTGGCGCACACCTGTAATCCCAGCACTCAGGAGGCTGAGGCAGGAGGATCAGTGCGAGTTCAAGACCAGCCTGGGCTACAAAAGTGAGCTCAAGGCCAGCCTGAACTGCATAGTGAGATCCTGTCTCAAAAACACCAAAAAAAAAAAAAAAAAAATCACTTCTCAAGCCCAAATAGTTCAGCTGATTGAAGCTCCTTTAGGCAGGCGCATGGGTCAGGGGTTCAATCACTGGGACTTCCCTGCCAGCCCCAGGCACATGCTGAGATGGTAGCTGAGACTGGGTGTGGTGGCACGGCCTGTAACACTAGCTCTTGGAAGGCTGTAAACAGCCGGATCACTGCAAGTCCGATCTAGTAGCGAGACAGTGAACACCCTGCAGACACTCCCTTAATATACAAATTAATTAAAATCACTTCTCTGTTTTCTTTTACTATATGTGATACTTACTTGCTCTGGATGTGAAGTAAGAAGCAGGCAATGCTTCCTCCTTTGGGAAATACAGTTTCATTTTTGTTGCCACTAAACCATACTACTCATTTTAAGGGTATAGTATTATTTTATACTCTATTGATGAATATTTGTTTCCTATTTATTGGCATTACATTAGATTTTTTGTATTGTATTTTAGGATGGGGTTCTACAGCATCTCACTATAGTATCACATATTAGTAAAACTTTATGTAAAGCATTGTCCTTACATTAAGAAAATATAGTTAACTAAATTATATTAGTAATGTCGTAATTCTGGACTTCGTTTCACCACAGTTATCCGCCTGTGTGCAGCGTCCCAGAGACCTGGGATTACCTTCGCATGCCACCAAGCCCAGTCTCATTTACCATTTTAGCACACCCCGAGGTTGATGCAGGCGTGGCAGGCCGAGGATCCAAGCCCAGGGCCCCTGGGTCTACCTAAGCAGGTGCTTTAATCCACTGAGCCATTTGGCAGGCTCTTGCATTATTCTTTGGAAATATATTTTCACTTATTTTAGATCAATGCCACAAAGTGAGAAAGCTTTCTTAAAAAAAAAAAAAATCTGAAAATAGCATAGAAACATATTAAGCTGGGCATTGTGGTGCATGCCTGTAATCCCAGTAGTTGGGAGGCTGAGGCAGAAGGATCAGTGTGAGTTTGAGACCAGCCTGAGTTACAAAAGTGAGCTCAAGGCCAGCCTGAACTGCATAGTGAGACCCTGTCTCAAAAAGACAAAAAAAAAAAAAAAACATATTAAACTGTATGAGGATTTGTCATGTACACAAAAAGTTCACATTTTCTCTCTCTTTCTTCCTCCAAAAATTGTGTGAAAGTTGCAATTCTTAATCCTTAGCAACTATTTATATTGTCATGGCTCATATGTGATAATGCCATTATGGTTTTAATTTACTATTCCATAAACCAAGCATTTTGTGTTAACCAACAATCACTATGAATATTTTTGTGATATGCACTCTATTTTATCAAATATTATATATTTTTTATTTTGAAGTTGAAGGAGGCTCTACATTTTTGGGCTGTTCTATATTAAATGTGAGAATTATAAAAAGTGATATTATTCTTTTTATTTCTAGTAATATGACTTAGTAACTATATTTTCTTAATGTAAGGACAATTCTTTACATAAAGTTTTATTAATATGTAATACTTTAGTGATTGCTTCAAATAAAACCTTATCTTCCTCCAGATGTTATTCATTTCTTCTACAATCTTCACACATATTTTATATGTGGGACTAGAGTCCACTTGTATTGATTTTTTTAAAATTCAGTATGTGAATGTACCTGTCTATTAGCAATTATATAACCAAATGCTAAAACTAGGAAATTTTAAATGATAGAAAGTGATTTTTCAGAGTTCAAAGGAAATGAAGTCCGGAAGTAAGACATCGAGAGGTTTGAAGTTTAGTGAATACAGTCCTCTCTGCTTCTAACATAGTAACCAGCTGCTGGATCCACCCAGGCAAGCCAGCACTGCTCTCTTAGGAGGCAGGACACAGAAGGAGAGAAGTGCCTAAGCTGATTTCTTTTACCACATAATATGGAACCAATTCACGCAATATGAGAGCAAACCGCTTATCACTTAATCATTTCCCCAAAGGCCTGACTTTTAATACTGTCGTGAAGAGGATTCAGTTATTCATGAATTTTGAAGGAAAGATCATTTTTCAACCTATAGTATAGAGATAAATGGGGCCACTTATTTCATTTCCTATAAGTTGATTCAATTGATCAGTACCCTTTATAAAGATAGATTCGGTACCATTTATAGAGAAGGCTTTTATAGAGTGAATTGCTTTAAATCCTTTGCTGAAGTCAGTTGAATGTGTGGGTCTACTTCTAGATTCTCTCTCTTTTATCCATCAGTCCATTACTCTCCTTTTATGAAGTCTAATCTGCCGTTGTTTCTTGATCATTTCACTTTATGTAGAATCTTTAAAAACTAGATTGTTGATTCTTTCTTCTAGCTAAACATTATTTTGTTTCTTTGTCATCTTTTTCTTCTAAGTAATTTTTTATATGCAGTAATAATTGTCAACAAAAGAAGCATGTTGGAATATGGGGTGGCATATTTTATCTATCTATAAATTTTATGAAATGACAATTTAATATTCTTAGGTGGTAAAAATGATATTCTTCATCCATGTATTTCTATTTTACTGGTTAGAACTCTAGTGTAATATTTAGCACAATTAATCAGAGTCAATATTTTGATGTTTTTCTTCACTGGGATAGGGGTTAACATTTCATAATTACATAAAGTGTAAGGTGCTGAAGAAATTCCATTGTTTTCCCAATTTTTACAACATTGCTAATCAGTTTTCTTTAATACATTTTCTAAAGCATAATTCTAATATATTAATATTAAGATATTCCTTTTGTTGTCAATCTAATACAGAAAATTAGTTCTAATTAGAAAATGTAATAATTTTAATTCAAAAATTTTAAACTATTTTATTTTAAATATTAAAAATTCCTTTGTTTAGCAAAATTATATAGTTTGCTAAGATTTTTATAATTATTGAAAGAATCTACATCTTTGGTATTTTATGCTATTTTGAAATGTTTACATGGCTTTTTCCATCTTGTATATCAAAATCAAAAGTTATGTTGCTATGTTTTCAAATATTGGATCAAATCTTCTTGTCTAAGGTAAATGTGAATTAATTGTTACTTTGTTATGTTTTCTAATATATTGAGTTAAAACTGTTAATATATTATAAATAGCTTTCTGTTTGTTATTCTTGATGATACTGACCTATAATTTTCTTCTCATATGTGCTGAGGGTCAAAGTGTAAGTTGTGAAATATTGTCTTTTCTAATATTGTCTTAAAAGATTTAAGATTTATATATATTATATATATATTAGGTTTGTGAAAATATCTTTAAGTTCATTTAGCTTATTTGATAAATATACATTTACTTTATATTCCATTTTTGTCTTAACCCTAATAAGTTCATTTCTCAAGTATCTATATAATGGCTCTGCATAATTGTGTAATTGATATGACCTTTTAATACCTTCCTGTGATAATATCTTTCACATTGCTTTTGTATGGTTTTTTCTAACCATGTCTTTTTGTACTTGCTCTTCATCATTTTTCTGTTTTATTGTCATCTTTTAATTTCCATAAAAAATAAATTTTGTTTTTGTTAGTGATCTCCAGTAATTTGCTTTGCATTTCACTGATGACTGCTTTTAAATTTACTTCTTTGTTATTTTCACTTTGTGCTTAGTTTTCGTTTGTCCTTTTTAATATTGCACTTGAAGTAAAATATTAATTAACATTCTACTTTGTTCATTTTATAACATAGTGTAAAGTTAAGTATACAAAAGTGTCGGAGACTGGACATGGTGGCGATCACCTATAATCCCAGCACTGTGAGGCTGAAAACAAGAGGATTACTATGAGTCTGATCTGGTGGTGAGACCCTGTAGACCTTTACTAAGTATATAAAAGAGGGGGAAAGTACTATAGAAAGAAGTTACAATCTTAATATGCTATCTTCTCATTCAGTTCACATTTTCTTTTATAAATTATATCGAGCATGAGGTAAGATTTGAGATACTTCCACAGGCAAAATACATCTTTCTGTCTCTTTTGTGTATTCATTACAGAATGTTAAGGCCTATTTTAGTAAAATGTTCATGTGAATTTTGAAAATATGAACATAGTGTTGCATAAATTTCAATTCAGATGAATTAATAATAACAGCATTAGGTATTTTTATTAATATTTGTATTTAGCTCTATCAGTTGCTATGAAGAAGTACAAGGATATTAAATTTTGAGTGAAAATATTTTTTTAAATCTCTTTAGTTGTCTTTATTTTGGCTTCAAATACTATATATATAAATCCTATCTTGTCATACATTCCTCATACATTTTCATTCTTTCAATATTAAAAGTACTTTCAATCTGGCATAGCTGCCTTTCTCAAGTTTTATATTGCTTAATATATCTATAATTATGCTTATTTTCTTTTTAAAAATTTCATTACTTTTAATGAGAAAGAAATAACAATGAGACAGTTACAAAATAGGTTAGTAGAACAGTTACAATAATTAATACATTTCATACAGTTGTCTTCATAGTATTTGTTCAGAGTATAAGATGTAGACATGATATATTTTCTAAACACTTTTCTAAATATTCATTACAGAATGTTATGGTCTATTTTCATAAAATTTTCATGCAAATTTTGAAGATATCTTCAAATGTCATTCTTCTCTTTGCACTAAGAGAAGGTAGTTGTATATATAGTCAATAGTCCACAATAGTAGTGGGTTTTCAGCAGAACTGGCAATGTCAAAAGCTGTTAACTTGAGCCTTTTACAACTCTGCATATCAGTATGGTTTTATTTTTATGCCTCATGGTTAGACTTTTCTGCTGGATGCTTAAGACCAAGACAAAGTAAGATCTATATAACAAAAATATAAATTTTGTATCTGACAAGGTCAGGAAAATCCTCTCAGGATTTACTCTGGAACCAGGTACAGTATTTTGTGAATCTTTTCTCAGTGTCAGCCAACGGGATGAATCACAGCCATTGCTTGACCAATTTGCTCTCCTTTCTTATGCTTATAAGGTTTATGGTTTTCCTAGATTAATGCTATCAATTCACCTGAGTGTTTATATGTATTTTTCCATTGGACTTCACATTATGAAATCTCTTATGACGTCAGAACAAAACTAATCATTTCCTTCAAAGGTGACTCGATGCATCCTATTCTCCTGCAGCTAGGAATCCTACCTCTTGGAGCTTCTGTTGCTTCCTGGGTTTCTAAGTGCACTGTGTGCTTGACCCTGAGTGATAGACAGCCAGAGCCAATGTGACTAAGGGTCCGCTATCTGTGTGAACTGCCAAATTGCAGGTGTGGTTTCATTTGCTCACCATAGCTTTTGGTAAAATTAATTAGTTGCTCTAATAATATAGTGAATGAGAGATGATTAACCAATAAATCTTTCTTATAGTTACAATGTTATCTCTTACATTTTGTTAAATATTATGGCATTTATGCTAAATATAATTTGTTATTTATTTTATTATTATTTTTATTCTATTGATTGATTATAGCAAAAATATAAGGATGTAATGGAGCTTGGGGTAAGCCTGCCTAGCACACAGGGACCCTGTGTTCAGTCCAACATCAGAGAATGAAAATCTGAGACTCTTTGTAGAGACCTAAATGACATTGCTTTTAGATTGAAGGACTAGCTGACTGAAAGCTGAAATCAAGACCTCCAGGAAGTCATTAGGCAAGATCAGGCGAGGTCCAGAAGCCCTGGCCAGGGTCTGTAATGCTCTTTAATTTGGTGTTTTATTCATTAAGTATATATTTCTTAACAGCTTTATCTTGAGTTTGTTAAGTGTTTAACTGTTGTATTTTTATTCTACTTTTATTAGTTTTCCACATACATTTATTCATATCATCCTTCATATGTGGGTTGTTAATAAGATGGAAAATGAAAATGTTGACATATGTGTGAAAATTTATGGGAGTAATCAAAAGTAGAAATAAGAAACAAACTTACAGGAAGCAAGTCTATATTAAGCAAAACCTAGAGAGATAAACGACTTACTGTTGAGTCTCCAAGAACTACAAAAACTGGAAAAAAAAAAAAAAAA